>OZ024896.1:23098491-23119491 GCA_964017195.1 Siderastrea radians
AATTTAGACAAAGTCACGCAAAGGTTGTACAGATGGTAATTTCTAAATTACCTAGCGACTTCACTTGCAGTATACTAAATGACACAAAACATATACACCGTTTTCTGTGTTTTGGCAGATAATGCGCGCGGATATCTACGAGTTGAGTGGTATTTTTCCTAGCAATGAGTAAAGTGTCCGCACGTGTTATCTGTCAAAACACCGAATCAACGGCTGCGTTTTCACTAGCACCGAAGCATGTTTCTAAACAAGTTTATAATTGCATAGTCCACATAAGGTGCCAGTTTCAAACACGCTTTACGCTCTGTTTTATGTAATTTATGCGGTTTGCGAACACGCATAAATTCTTGATAATTGCACTTTGTAAACCGAGGAATGGGGCTGGAACTTGCTGTTGCGTTCATTCTGAAGTTTAATCACACTTCTCAAGCCTTTTAGAGGTGAAGGGCCTTTCAGATCATTGCAAGAGGCGAGGATTTGTGCAATCTTTGGCACAAAGTATATTCCATTTTCGAGAGGCCCAAATATTTATAGCGGTTGTCCGATTGGGTTTTTGTCCTTTTAATACGGGCTTTAATACGGGGTCCGTATATGCATCTCGTCGTAGTGTAAGAGATTTATCATTCCACTGCATTTTGTTTTTGCTTCATCCTCCTTCAACAAGAAAAGCGTCAAACCAGGTTTTACAGTGTAATACTCTGACATATTTTGTGTGTTCTCTTACCCTTATACGGTGAAATGACGCAACAGCGGAATAATACACTGGGCGTTCCATAGTTGAGGGACTGAGAACAAAGGACAATCTCCGAGTTCAACCAATAAACCGTCCGTTATTATTGCGGTCCAAGTACGTGTTTCTCGAAAGCCCTGACAACTTTTTGTCTCCGACAACCCATTTGTAAAAACATTCATTCTTTTAAGCTGTTATTTTAACAAGTCTGCAAAGTCTCATGCTTAGAAAAGATTATTTGTTTTCAAGATACAGTGTCATTATCGGGCCCGAAATCGGCCCGAAAAGTTTCCAAGCTTTCGAGAAACACACATCAGAGCCACGGTTTGGCTTATGCATGACTGGATAGCAAGTAATTACGTTAACGCCTTTATTAAGCCAAACACAAGCGCTGTTGTAATGAGGAAATACATTATACTAATTTATGCATTAAGTGCGGCTCGTGTGAAGGTCGGCGTTTATTAGGCCCGGTTCAGACGCCGGTTCATGAGCCAACAAGGGGGTTAGTTTCTAAAGAAACTGTGGTGCTGCGTCGGTGGGGAGGTGAAACACAAAACGTTGGATTTATCAACTGAATTGATAATTGGCCACCGTAAAGGGATTAAAAGCTAACGTTTCGAGCGTTAGCCCTTTGTCAGAGCAATTCAAGGATTTATAGGTTTACACTTGGTTTATATGGAGAGCGGTGGAACTACGTTGTTGGTCGGAACATGGCAACGTACACTTCTAACTAGAAAGTTCCCTAGTCTCCTCCCTGTTTCACCAATGTATATCTTTTTTGCATAAAGTGTATGTTATGCAGTAGTCAACATTTGCGGAGGTGCATGTGTCAGTGACTTAAATAGGTCGCTTGGGTCCTGTTATGAGGGTCTCAATTGGGTGGTGGCTTTTACAGTTAACGGTCAATTTTTTTCCGTTACGGTTAACATAAACGTTGAATATTAATTCCATTTTTTTTAATTTAAAATTAATTTCCAGTGATGTAAAACACTTTTAACCCTCGGGCGTACAAGGGGTGTGGGGGGTGGCATCCACCCCCCCATAAGGTTTTTCTTTAATTTTTCCAAGACAATTTTTCGTCAGCACCTGCCGTTTTCAGTAGCTGTAGGCATGTTCCTTAGACACATTTTGACGCAAGTTTGGTGAGAATTGGTTGCTACGGTTACGAGATATGACGTCATAAGTAGCAGGTGGTCAAGCCATTTTGGGTAAAACTGTGTTTTTTTGCCTTTTTTAGGTGGAAAAAGAACAAATTGTACACAAAAATCAGCAAAGTGTTTCATGATGTCGTATTTTACATGACTAGCATTAACAATTTCCAGTTTTCGCCGTTTTTCATAATTTTTAATTTTTGGTAAAATCCAAGATACCGGACAATATGGCCGCCATCTTAAATGATGCCACAGGCCCCCAGCAGCGCCCCAACCCATAATATATACCTCATCTTGTAGAGCTGTCGAAGGCTTTCTACCAAAGGCAAAATCTCTCCAAAATGTTGAAACACAGCAAAAATCTAGGGGAGGGGTTCCATCAACCCCACCCCCCCGCCCTTGTACCACGATGGGGGTGTTACTTTGCTTGTATGTCCGAGGATTAAGGACTTAGGATCATTCAGGGATGGAAAAAATACCAAATAAATAAATAATTATGACAGAATTGTAATATTAGAAGAAGCATAATACTTTTGTATACTAAATCTTATATAACAATATGTATAGAAATATAATCTATATAAATAAGCATGATACTTTTTTAACTACAGAATAAAACAACGAGTGACATTTCCGTGCAAGTAACCTACGTCATAAGTTTTTTTTTACTTCTGTGAGGGATAATTCCAGAATATGCTGGTTGCTGCTAGGTCGATGTGGAAAACATTCTTTTAACAAGACGGTAAAATTTAAGGTCGAATGACCCTCAGCCGAACTTCAAAGCTTATTGTAGTGGTGTTTTGTATGCTGATTACACCTTTCAAGACGGTCATCGCTCAACTTACACACTATATAAAGACTTTGGAGAAACTGAAGAAGATCTGAAAAGAATGTTAAGAAACCACGCTGTCAAGACGTTTGTCAATTCGTTGCAAGATAAGAAGACACTTCCAGTTTGTCGAATAAGACTGTCGCGTCACGAGTCCAAAGGGTCTGGGCCAACTACTTTCCTTTTCGGCACCAGGGCAGAATGTGTAGCTGTCGTAGCCGCATTAGCCACCAGACAAAAGATCTTGACATTTTCATAATGACAATGAAAAATTTTTGTGATTAACTCTTTTTTACGAGCAGTTACGAGCAGTTTTACAAGCAATTTCTCAACTTTTACGCATAACCACTAAATTTTGGCCGCTTTACAGCTAACGGTTAACCCCATTAAAACCCCTGTTATTTTGTTGCATTGTGAATGAAAGGACAGGTGTTACATTGTTGCGCTGGCATTTAACCCTGGGACGTACAAGCACAGTCACACCCCCACCGTGGTACCAGGGGGGGAGTTCTTGGGTTTTCGTTATGTCAAAATATTTTGAAAAGGATTCACCTTAAGTAGAAGGCCTTTGATGTGCTCTACAAGATGAGGTACATATTATGACTTGCCGCGCTACTGAGGGCCTGTGACTTCATTAAAGATGGCCGCCATCTTGGATTTTACCGAAAATTAGAAATTGACTAAAAACGTTAAAAATTAGAAATTTTCGATGCTGGACATGAAGAATATGAAAAATTAAACATTTTGCTACCTTTTTTAAAACATTTTTTGCATTTTCCACCTAAAAAGGGTAAGAAAACACGAATTTTTCTTTAAAAATGGCTTGACTACCTGCTACTTATGACGTCATATCCGTAACCATAGCAACCGATTCTCACCAAACTTATGCCAGAAGGGGGCGTCTCCAAGGTAACTACTGGCTCAGTCCTTACTGCCAGTATGACGTCACGTCTCGCTTCGGTGACATTCAAAATGGCGGTCAAAGTCGTGGTCGACGAGGCAGATAAAATTGTAGAATTTCGCATGGATAACTTGATTAATTTCATTAGATTTAGCGATAATAAGATTCCTATTGTAATAAAAATGCCGAATTTGGTACCTTTGTTGGATGAAACATTCAGAAGTGTGATGAATTTTGACGATTCCTTTCTATCGTCGAGCAAATCTGCCGAGCAGTCATATCAACCGGTCAGACTTTCGAGGGCCAGTGCACAGCAAGTTGGAGGTGTTTAGACTCAGCAATAGGAGGTTCATCAAAGGGTATACTAGGCTTTGAGTATCTCTAATTTTAGCTCTTCATTGCCGATGGTTCACCATTTCAATCCCTTCGAAGTTCGTTTTGTGGCAGCGCAGAAAGAGCAGCTGAATTGCAGGTATTGTTGAGTTTTACATTATCCGATGTAAAGTATGATACATCCAAAGAAAAGTTATAAGCCAGTGGTTAGGGCGTCTAGTGTGTACAAGACATGTACAGTATGTGTTGTACTTTGGGTTTGGGTAACCATTTTGCTGAGTTTAATACTAGTCTGCTGAGTTTAATATGGGAGTCATGAGCTGTTTTGGATTGTGTACTCTCAGGAGAAGGTTGTTTCTGCAAACGCATGTTAGACCTGAGAAAAAATGACATCTTTCTTTTGATTCATTAGCTAGAATGTGCGAACACCTGGTGCTTCTTATACACTTAACAATTTTTCCATCAACAATTGACCTTTGAGAGTCAACTTGGTATAAGGAGATGTGTTCTTTCTTTCAGCAGTGTTAATTATTGTTGGATCATTTATTCCAGGACAAACACGTAAGTCTTCAGTTGTTTTGAGTATCATTTGTTGTGCAGTTTTAAAAATGCTTGGCTGAAAGATGAACTGTGGAAGTTCCCCATAATCCACTTTGTTCCCCATGATATGCACTGTAAAATGTCAAATGCTATTTGTTGCAGTTGGCAGGTGTAAGGGAAGGGAAAAGGTTATTTCTTTTCAGTTAGGTATTCGAACACCATTCATTATATTTGGCTCAGTAAGAACAACCTTGAGACTGTAACCAGGATAAGACATATTAAAAATATAAAAAGCGTTCTCTGGTTTAAAAAGTTTAAGAGAAATATAAGCTTTCGGCTATTATACTATAGCCTTATACTATAGTTATTCTTATTTTGTCCGTTTTTGTCCATTTTTAGCTTTTTTACACTTCCATTGTATTCTTGTGTTTAATCTTTTCACACCCTCCCTTGCATATATTTCCAATCATGCGCTTTCATTTCTTTTTACATTCGTTAAAGGCTATAGTATAATAGCCGAAAGCTTATATTTCTCTTAAACTTTTTAAACCAGAGAACGCTTTTTATATTTTTAATAAACCTTGAGACTGTTATCAGTTATTTTCAAATTGATGACATAGAGAACAGATTGAAAGATTGTGTATGCATTTGATTGCAAGGGCTCTGAGAGATTTTCTCCAGAAGCATAGCGTCCCCCAGTTTTGTTGGCTGTGGGCCTTTGGTCTTCCAGAAGTTGTAGAGACCCTTTTGTTGAAATCCCTGCTTTTAATTTTGAAATCACGGGCAACTCAAATTTAGCTTCTGGTTCATCAGAAATTTGAATGAGTGGAAGTGAAGCTTCTTATGTGTGGTTTGTCTTGATGGCAGGGTCAGACCAAAGTGATGAATTGGAACATTTTTGTGTCTCTTTAAACATAGCTTGAGCTTTCATGTACTCATCCTGTGTTTTGACAGATCTCAAAAAGAATGGCTGATATGACACACATATGTAGCTTACTTTAGATTCATCATTTGAATCTTTAGCTTGATAAAGGTCATTGAAAAAATCAGTTTTTTTCCAGTTTGCTCATCTAGAAAGTAACATGCGTAACTGCAAACAGATTGTTCAGGGGCGGAACCAGGGGGGGTGGATTGGGTGGCTAGCCACCCCCCTCTTTGAGGTCGTTTAAGCTTGAAATTATGAAAGGGAACAGAACTATCACTGAGGTAATTTTGTCTTTGAATATTCTGATATCGTTCTGTCAGGTCAGCCACCCCCCTTTCAAAAATCCTGGATCCACCACTGTTGTTGAGTACATTTATGTTGTGTTTATTGCAGGGAATGCCACAGGAACGACAGACTTCATTTCTGCACTGTGAACATTACACAATGCATGGATTGATTGTCCTGTAGAATACCACGCTAGTCATCACTTCCAGATTTTGATGAACTTTTACCCTTTGCAGGCTTGTGCCCTCTGGATGTTAAACTGGCGTAGTGTTTATCACACACCCTTAGATTCTTAACATTTCCCATATCACCAGTTAGGTCTTGAGGGTTTCACTTAATTTCATACCTCCCAATTAGGCTGTCAAATTTGCAAGTGACTGTATCATTTTTGCACCCCTTAAGTTTAAGTTAAACGTCCATTTATAATCACAGCCCTGGATATTTCTTTTAATGACACAAAGACACGTAAAGGTTTACCACTGGTTGATAGCCTGTATAAGCCACTTGTTAGGTTAAATTTGGAATTCACTTGTGATCTCAAGTCAAAGACAGTTGCATATGGTGCAAAGGTAAAAGAGTGTTATTTTCCTGTTTAATCTATACCTAAAATACATTGTAGATGTAACAAACCTTTTTGACCTGAACACCATACTGAAGAAAATGCCAGGGTGGTGAAGTTTTATACAAGGATAACTTAACAACGTACCAAGGGAAAGGTACAAAACAGGGAACAACAGAAGGTCTGTAGGATGAGTGGAGCTGGCATCAAAGCTTTCACCAACTGTTGTTACAAAAACCAAATATGGAACTGCCAGAAATTGATAGGGTAGAGCAGATATGGTCAGAATGAGAGAAGTGGTTGCTAAGTAAAAGGGAACAGAATGGCCCACTACCACGGTTTGATTTGTTGCAAGATTTAACAAGATGCTGTAGTACAGTAAAAGACATGTAACCATAACAGTGGAAAGAAAAACCTTTGATGCTAGATTCCAAAAATATTGCACAAGGGAGAATTTGAATAGTGACTTGAAATGTAAACAAGTCATAAAGAGGTTCAGGCAGATATAAAGTAACACAATTTAATATTAACAACAGCAGGAAAGAAAATAATCTCCAATAAATAATTTTGTGTTTGGCTATACTTTACCATGTGCTCTGAACAAGTTTTGCACATGATTTCCCAGTTCATGAGGACAATGATTGTAAGTACAGCACAAACAAAAGTAATGGTTGAATAAAATAAATTTGACAGTAGAGTGTGATAAAATTGCATTGTTTTAAATTGTTGCATAACAACAGTAACAGTGCCTATTGAAGCACACCCAAAATGGAATCAATTTTTCTGATGAACACTTGCACCACTCCACTGGCGTGGCATATTTAAATTGGAATTTGGTGGGTACTTGAAGTGATGTAAAGGCTTTGAGGCAGCCTTGCAATGTTTGGAAAGGCTTTTGAAATACTGAGCTGCCATTACAACATGACTGTACAGAACAGATGCCACAAGATACACAAAGAAAGGGCATTGTTCATGGAGAAAACAAGCAACGTTAAATACTAAATCATACAGCAAAATTGTCGTTACAAAAATTAAAAGAAATACCTTTTATTAATCAATAATTTGTTTCTTTATATTTTCTTCTAAATAATAATTGGTCGACATTAAAATAATATTACATCAATATTATGTAACTTTTCTCTAATTATTATTATATAGAACTATCTTATTGTAATAAAAACTATTATTTTTTGTTTTTTTGCTTGCTTATGAAACAATTGTATTATTCAGCAAATTAAAAGTTGTGATTTTTATGTCATTTTGTTGTCACACTTGTGTGTTCAACACCAGACTTTAGAATATTATATACACTAAATTTGACAACCAAATGCAGCTTATTCCCGAAGGCACGCTGTTTTAAAAAGAAACAATGAAACAATTTTAAAGGCCACGCAAGCGCAACACCACACGATAACAACAGCAAAACAACCACTACAATATTTACATCGCAGGAATTTAGCAACAATTAAGGCCGCGGGTGACAAGCTGCTCATGAATAAATTTATAAGGCAAAATTTTAGTGGAGGTCTTACGTTAAAAAACTTTAGATCTTGATCGTTTGGGAGCCGATTTCGTTGAAACTTAATAGAGAGCTTGAGGAATGTTGGAAGTGCAACAAGGTTGTTTCTCCTTTGATAAATTGCGTTTTTTTGCGATGCTTTGAGCTTCCAAAGTTAAGATTTGGTAAAACGCGACTCCGTGTCCAAGTTTTCTCCTCGTAGAGAAGACAACGCTTCTTGATTTTGCCACAAATTGATCAGTTAAAACCTCTATTGTGTCACAACAAAAGCCGATTCTGTGATTTCAAGTTCCACTGAAAGTTATAAGCCTTTAAATTAGTAAAATCGTCCTTGTTTATATTTGAAGACTTAAAACTTCTGTTAAAAAGCCTGTTTTAAAAAAGTGCTTCTGTTGTGACAACCTACAACACACCTATTTTACCTGTCTGCTGTGTCAGTCCAGGAAATTTTATATCTGCGCTGTATTCTTGGACACAAAATTAATGGTTTTAGGGCTTCCAAAGGCTTATCGAAGAAACACGAGTGTTTAAGCCTTAAGAAGGTATTGTTAACACTCCAGAAATAAACAATAGGTTGCATGCAAGCTAAAAAAAATGGTGTGTTTTCCGTCGAAAACAAACGAAAGAAAAAAGCATTGGCGCTGAACCAATTAATATTTATACCACACACAAAATAGTATTTTATTTTCGTTTTGTTTTGCTGGAAAAATTCTAAAAAGTTGCAATTAACATTTCAACTAACAGATAAAGAATAAAAAGAAAGGTACAGATACAACAAGCGAGTGCTCAACGCATTCATTATTATTGTTATTATGAAAATTTTTATTTAGAAATACTTTAAATGCACAATATTTCCTACCACACAATTAACCACACGAGCAACCATTGATGCATAAACCAAAGATTTTATACTGCAGAGCTCAGTCATGAATATATCGTGCAATGTCGCTATCATTCGTCGCACTTCGTGCATACGCTTTAAATAAACGAATACTGATGATCTAGTCTCTCACCCGCGGCCTTAAGCCACACAGATCAGAATTACCGCACAATCAATATTTTAAAAAGCCAATAGATTGCATTAACCAGTGTAAAAGCCCACAAATTTAAAAGCAGAAAACCAAGATAATTAACACAAAGACAGTCAGACAAAAGACTGAAGACAGTCAACGAAAGTAGGTGCTCACAAAGAGACAGAAATCGATCACACCGCTGTGAAATTCGGAAGGAAATCAAGAAACCAACCATAGCCCACACTCAAACGGACTGATATAGTCAGGCGGTTATGTGCAGAATTTTAGATGAATTGTGCGCTTTGGGTTAAAAGCATGAAATTGGTGTACATAAAGGTTTTTTATGCTTATAAACATCTGATATGGAGCCACTGTCAAAAGTCAATCAGAGAGAAGTTAAAAGGGGGGATTTAAAATGACCGCCATCTTGACCGGACGTAGAATATTTAATCACCGGAAGTGAGAAGAAGTAGGTGTAAATGCCTTTTGAGTGACATCTTGTGTTTTCGAAGGTAAATAAACTTGTTGTGTAAAGGTTTAAAGGCGAAAATAGTGAAAAAAAAATGGGTAACGCAACTTATTTTCTTTAATGAAAACAAAACTGGACATGCGTAGGCCCTTCATTGAAAATAGTTTTAAAAAAGGGAGGCTGTAAACGAGCATTCATTTGTTGAAGTTCGGAGTCGTAGTCAATTGTTCCTTTAAGACTAATTGTTAAACAGTATACTGTTTACCACCCAGAAAATTTCAAACTTTTTTAAAGACTCACAATTTAAGACATTTATCAATTATTTTGCAGGCTTAGATTCAACTTAATACCAGGTTGATTTAATTGTTTTGGTTTGTACTGGGCAAAAAAAGACATGCTCCAACTCCCGATGCATCAGTAATCAGTAAATACACCCGCTCCAGTACCTCAAGCTCTTTATAAGTAGATAACGCTGAGAACACATGTTTTTTTTTGTGATCAGCCTAGAGCCTTGAAAAGTCCACTTCATAATGTTTGCACTTTTGGATTGGATGCTCGAGTCCGAAGATGTGCTTTTGCTTTACAAAATCAGAAGCTGTTGACCAAGTTGAGTGCTGATGATTTAGCAGCTTCAGAAGCATGTTATCATTCTTCGTATATAGCGTCACTGTACAAAAGGGGAGAAACAGTTTGCAAAGACGAGGCAGATGACACTAAATTTCAGCTTGAAGGCATTACATTGGCAGAACTTATCACATACATAGAAGAGGCTCGTGCAGCCAATGATTCAATCACGGTATTTAAATTGGCTGATCTAGCTAATATGTACACCACTCGGATGGAGCAATTGGGTGCAGATATGAAGGTCCGTGTCCATACCACGCGACTAAAAGAGCAGCTTTTATCCCATGTTCCCGATCTTGAAGCATACAAAACAGTGCGTGACATTTTCCTTGGATTCAAGGAAGATCTTGCTCTAGCATTAAACAAAGTTTTCAGAGACGATTGTGATGATAAAGCAATCCATCTTACCAAAGCAGCAAGCATTATCCGGAGAGATATGCTACAGTCAAAATGTACACTTAATGGTTCCTTCGAACCTAACTGCCAGATTGAGTCCATACCAACAACACTACTATCTTTAGTTAACATGATTCTATATGGACCCAGTATTCAAACGAAAGCTTCCCCAGATGCGAAATCCCAAGCAGGATTTAGTATTTCTCAGTTGCTACAATTCAATAGCTTTGTTCGTCGTCCAGAGGGAGATCTAAAACAAGAACGCCATAATAAAGCTAGAGAGACGCCACTTCTAATCTACATTGGTTTGACTCTTCACGCTAAAACCCGCAGCCGTGATCTCGTGGAGAAGTTGCATGATCTGGGATTGTCTGTATCGTACGACAGAGTGCTCGCCATTTCAACAAACTTGGGAAACTCAATCTGCCGTCAATATCATCAAGATGATGTCGTGTGCCCACCTAGTCTTCGCAAGGGGTTGTTTACTTTATCCGCCATGGACGACATCGACCATAATCCCAGTTCGACAACTGCCCATGACTCATTTCATGGCACTGGGATATCACTTTTTCAGCAACTCGCCGTTCAAGTTCCGGGAGTGTGCAGAAGCAGAGTATCCCTTGACCAGGCCACTTCCACAGGTACAAAGTCTGTCGCTTGATTACCAGAGTCCCTCAGTCAAGTTCCCCCAGTTGTACGTCCTAGCAAAAATCCTTCAGTGCCTGTGGTGGAAAGTGATGTGCGAGGAGATGGCCAGATTGTCGCAAGAGCAGTGGCAGACGAATTTAAATGGTTAGAAGATGTGAAGGAAACTGTTGCAAAAGATGGTCAGGGTCTACCACAGAACAAGACCATTTCATGGTCAGTCCATCACTCAAATCGATGTGGTAGCGAAGACACAGACACTAAGCCTGCAATATCTTCACTACTGCCCCTCTTTCCCGATCAAGCAAAGTCAGCCGCGATGATATGCCATTCCTTGAACATCATGAAAGCATCTGTAAATCACCTTAACCTCGGTCAGATTCCAGTAGTAGCTATGGATCAACCATTGTATGCCGTGGCCAAGCAGATCCAATGGAATTTTCCGGAAAAGTATGGAGAGAAGCAATTTGTCATCATGTTTGGTGGTCTTCACTTTGAAATGGCCTTCTTGAAAGCCATTGGGGGGTGGTTAGAGGGAAGTGGATGGACAGCTGCCCCAAGTGAAGTAAATGTCGCATCAACTGGTACTGCAGACTCTTTCCTCAAGGCCACAAGTGTCACCCGTACACGACGTGCTCATCAGGTGACCGCAAGTAGTCTTTATGTACTTCTAACCAAGGCATACATGCGTTACAAAGGGGGTTTAGAATCTGAAGCTGAAGTCGCGTCATTCAATGACTGGTGTCTGAAGAAGGTAGCCGCTGTCCCACAATTCCACTTTTGGTACCTCACGCTTCAACTGGAACTCCTGTTACTGGTGTTTGTGAGATGTCTTCGAGAGGCAAATTTTGAGATCTACATCGACGCAGTGTCGAAGATTGTTCCATGGTTCTTCGGACTGGACCATACGAACTATGCTAGATGGTTACCAATTCACCTACGAGACATGTGCCGTCTGAATGATATGGCACCAGATGTCGCCTCACAATTCAAGCAGGGGAGGTTTGCTGTGGACAAGACGTCAAAGAATTTCTCAAGAATCCAATCGACCATGCTCACGAACAAAACAACGCTTTGGTGAAAGGGGAGGGTGGTGCTGTGGGGTTGACGGAGAATCCGAGTGCTCTTCGTCGGTGGACGGTATCGGGGCCGGAGGTGGCGAGAATCATCAATGAGTTTGAGAACAGCATAGCAACAGGATCCACACAGACCAAGCAAAGTGCAAAACACCACGAAGATACAAGGAGCTTGCAGTCTCTGTTTTATAGAGATGTTACAGCACTTACCAGAACAATTGAAGAAATGGTGAACCCCTTCATGGAGGAAACCGAAGATCTCTTAGTTTTGGACAATAAAGAGATAATGGCCTTGGATGCACTGGTAGGACTGCGCAAGGTTGAAGAGGTTGGAACGGCACAGTTTGAGTCATTCATAGCTGAACGCTTGGTGCAGCAAAGCAAGTCATTGTACAACCCAATAAAGAGAAACAATCTTAGTGTGTTTAACGGTCCTCCATCAAAGGTGGCATCCAAGACAAAGCAGCAGTTGTCATCTGCAAGGAACGATTGTTTGCGTTTTTCAAGGCTTTATATTTCTTGTCAAACCAGGGCGGGAAACCTGGATGAGTTTTTCCAGCACGAAAACCAAAGTTGTCCATCATCCCTATCACAAGATAGCAAGTTGCGCCTTCCTCAGAAAAAGTCGGAACTAGCTGAATGTCTACAGTCTTCCACAACTCCACAAGCGATGATGCCCGAGGCTGTTGATGCCATAATCATCGATGGCTCAGTGGTAGTAAATATGATAAGGCCTGGAACAGAGAAAACATTCTCAGAATATTAAGGACAGTGTTTTCTTCCCTACATTAAATATCAGCTCTCTCATGCTAAGCGCCTCGATGTAGTGTGGGATGAATACATTGCCAATAGTTTAAAGGCCACGACTAGAAGCAAACGAGGGCAGGGTGCCAGGAGGCGCGTACAGGCAAACAGCCAAATACCACGAAACTGGCAGCAGTTCCTGAGGAATGATGAAAACAAGCGAGAACTCTTCCAATTACTGGCTCAGCGTGTGGTATCATTGCAGGAGGAGAAACAAGTCATCACAACTAAAGGCAAGGAGATCCTTTGTACTCTTGCTCGTAACAACACTGCGAATCTGGCTCCATGTACGCATGAAGAAGCGGATACCAGGATGATTTTGCATGCCGCAGACGCAGTCCAAGAGGGACATCGCAAGATTGTGCTACGGACAGTTGACACCGACGTCCTTGTTTTAGTGATAGCACTTGCCGGGAGGCTCCAGGCCTTGTTTTAGCGATAGCACTTGCCAGGAGGCTCCAGGAGAAACAAGTTGAACTCTGGGTTCGATGGGAACTGGCTCTCATCTGCGTTACATTGCAGCACACGAGATATCGAACAGCCTAGGATCAGAGATGTCCAAGTCCCTACCAGTGTGCAACGCATTCACTGGATGCGATACGGTGTCCTGTTTCGCTGGGAGAGGCAAGAAGACCGCTTTTACAGTATGGAAGAGCCACCCAGCAGTCCCAGACGCCTTCTTGCAGCTGTCGACAACACCTACTCCTCTAGTCAGTGAAGTATGTATGATATATCTAGAACGGTTCGTCATTCTCTGGTACGACAGAACAAGCAACAAGGCAAATGTCAATGAAGCCAGGAAGCAGCTGTTTGCACAAAAAGGCAGAGCGTATGATGCAATTCCACCAACTCGGGCGGCCCTGTTACAGCATACAAAGAGAGCTGCTTTTCAAGGTGGTCACTGTTGGGGCCAAGCACTTACACAAACCCTGATCTACCTTCGCCAGGCGATTGGGGCTGGATTTTCAAGGAAGGAGAATGGCAGCCTTTCTGGACGACGCTTCCAGACGTGACAAAGTCATGCAGAGAACTTCTCCGCTGTGGATGCAAGCTTGGGTGCAGAGGAAGATGTTGCTGTGCTAGAGCGGCCCTGAAATGCACTGCTCTTTGCAGTTGCTGTGACGAATGCAATAACCGGTGATTACATAGTAAGGGTCAACATTGAATGTCTGATTCGACAATGATGAGAGTCGAATGAGTTTTGGATAACTAGAATGACAGGTTGTGTACTAACAACTTCGAACGTGTGATCGTGTGGTGGCGACAGTTAGGTCGAACAAGTTTTAGGAACACGACGATTGCTTGCGTAAGGCATAGTTGATACTGAGTTCTGTAATAACAGCACTGAACGAGTGGTGATAACAGTAAAGTCGAACAAGTTTTGTGAAAACAATGATTGACTGTGTAAAGCATAGTTGTTACTGAGGTTTGTACTCAAAGGAACAAATGTGAACAAGTGTATTAGTTCAGGGTATTAGTTGAGACTACTTCAAGCCGATAAAAGGCAATACAGTTCTGTGAGTAGTTTATGTTTTTATTACTATAAATCATAGTTTACGTTATTTGTAGCTGTTCTAAGTGAATCAAACAACTTAAACAAGTACTTACAGTAGTCCATTTGTCACTTCCGGTTCAAAATGGCGGCCATTTTGAAAATTCGCGTTGCATTTTTAACCATATCGATCATTATTAAATTTAAAAAATTCAATTCCTTTTAAAGACTAAAATCATTGTTATCGATAAAATTTAGTATTGTAAGGTCAAGAAAACAACATTTAATGGCACTAACATTAAACATAAATTCTACTTCCGGTTCAAAATGGCGGCCTTTTTTAAAAATCATCATAACTCGGAAAAAAACGTTTTTTTTTTCGGTGGCTCCATAACTACATCCGTTAACTACATAAAAAGGCCTCTCCATGCAAAATTTCATGCTTTTAACCTAAAGTGCACAATTTTTTCACGTAACCGCCTGACTAATATGGAGAACGGCTGATTCAATCTGTTAAAAAATATATCGAATTTAAAAGTGTGTGATCAGTGAATAAAACCTCCTATTCTGAAGACTATTCGTTGCGTATTTTAGAGAAGAAACGTGACTCATTTATGTTGACCTTGCTGGTCCCTCAAAAAAGATGGCGGTCCCGCCACAAAGCCCTCGACACAAATGAACAAAATTACACAATTACGCACACAAAACACTACAACAGTATATACAAACAGATAAAAGCAACAACAACGCTCACACACTTACGATCAAATTAGCGAACAATAGCGATATTAGCCTAGAGTTTTTTCTCTTCTTGACCTCTGTTGTTCTTGCTTCATTGGCGTCTCACGCTGAATCTGCTCAAGCGACACGAAGCTCTCGCCCCTTGCTATGTGACGTCACACTGGCAGGCGGAGTGGGTCAAGAAACGTAATTGGAAAACAATAGAGACGCCCCCTCCCTCCTGGGATATGCCCACAGCTACTGAAAACGGCAGGTCTAAACGATTATTCGTTTTAATAGCTGCGCCCGCGAAGCACCATGGATGAGAAAAAGATGGTTCTCTATCAAGCCAAGAAATTTTGGTAGTGACGTAATGGTCAAGCGACCATCCATCTATACGTCCCTCCGTCTGCACCACAGGGTAACCAGGTCTGGTTTACTAGATCCTACGTACACGTACAGCATTTTCGTTTGCGGTCCTTTACTGATATTGTTCTAACCAATATGAGGTGGCATACACTTGAGATAACCCTGTGCTGTATCCCGTGTTTCTGGTGCTCTCCAAACTTCCCAAGTGCATCCATTCCATAACTTGATGTACGCACAGCTAAAAGCATGAAGGAATTGTTTTATTGTTTTATTGCCTTTTATTGTTTATCGTTTATTCTTTGTGTTGTTTACTTATTTATTTATTCTTCAATGTCATCTAGAATTTATTGCCTTTATTAGGTAGTTAGTTTACAGAGCCCCATTTGTACAAGTCCACGCGCGAACAGCGTCCCACGAGACTGTTGTGAACATTTAATATGCATGCTAGTCGTTTTGAGATATATGTAAATTTTTTTTGGTCACTTTAAGAGTTTTGGCGATGTTGAAATGGAGCTCCGTAGAATAAAATCATGTAGAAAACATCTTCTGTGCGCAGTGATGTCTTTGGGCCCGTACACCATTTAAACCGCCTATGCTGAACTGGGCATCTCTGTCTAAATAAATAAATAACAGAGAGAGTGGAAATGCCTGCGAAAACTGAACGATTATAACCCATTGACGGCCACGTGTTCTTTTTTTTTTCGCTTCACTAAAGACTCACTAAATCACCAGTTGGTAATAAACAACCCCATGTGCAATACGAAAAGACAATTTATAGGTTCCAAAAAACAACACTCACTTGATCTAGAATAATTAAAATGTCTAACTTTTGAATAAATTACACCAGTTGCCAATTAAGAATTAGAGAAAAATGCAATCTCAAGGTCAAAATTTTGAAAATTTCCGCAAGAGTTTTCTTATGTTGTCTCGCTCGTGAATTCAAACCACAATAGAGGATTTGTGTCTGCTCGGGTCAGATTACTATTTTTCGAAATTTCATGAATGAAGATTCACAGAAGAAGAGACAGTTAACTTTTCTAAATAATAAATTTATTAATAAACGCCTTTATTCGTTTCTGAAAGCCAAAGACGCTCAATTCTTTCTTCGAGGGAAGCTACACGCGAGTGATTTCGCTGGATGTGGAAGTTATTTTGCAGAGCATTTACTGATTCGAACTGTGCACGTTTTTCAAAACTTTTACGAAAACTGTAAAGGAATACGAAGAATCACTTAATTAAAAAGCTATTTTGATACAAAGTTGTAATCAAACGTGTATTTTACTCTACAGTAGTCCCGTAGAAGTGCTAGAGCATCCCCGGAAAAGTCCGCAGCTCGAAAAATCTTTGGAGATGGAAGATTGTCCTTCGATTTGACAAAACGGCAGTTCGTCGTCGAAAGATGTTTTCTTCGCTCCAGAAGCTCTAAATTCCATCGCTTAACTTGTCGAACGTTCCTTAGACATTCTTCTTTCGATTTTTAAGTTTCAAAAGGTAATCCTTCGTTCCGAGAGTAAGATATTGCCATCTTGAAATTTCACGCGTAAAGAGCGCGGCAGCCATTTCGAATGAAATGTGATCTCTTTGCAGCAAAATGCAACTACACACGTCATGTAATATAAGCACGGCCGTGTTTATTTAGAGATATACACCATGATGGCTCAATAGGAATTCGATAGGACCATCGCGCGAGCTATGTTATAATAATGTTTCTACAATAAACAATTAAAACGATCATAAATAAGAAGGCAATTGATGTAAGGTTAATGGTTCTCTATGCTACTTTTACATCCACTTGACTATGGCGTTACTGATCATATTTCAGCGCTCTCATTCCATTTGACCTCTTAAAGTGCCACTGGGACGAAAATTCATAGGTTTATTTCCGCCAAATTCTGTCGCAGAATATCGCGTTTTGTTCATATTTCCCCAGAAAACTGAGCAACAAACCTTCCATCCTAATATTTTTTAGCTCCAAAGTCGCGTAAAATGTGTCCGCCATTACTGAAAACGTGTTCCTGGGTGATTGCACAATTTAATAGCTTGTGACGTCAGAGGCTCACCTCAGTCGCGTTTCCTTGTGTTTTGACTGAAGATGTCTACCGTCGACTGCGAAACCTCCGAAGAGTTTTTCTACGATTCGGAACAGTCTTTAGCTTCCGAAGCCTCTGAGGATTCGTTTCATTCGGCAAATGAAGAATTTTTCTTACCGTACGATGTAAGAACTGATGTGAGGTTTCAACTAGTAATCTTGTCAACAAACTGTTTAAAGCTTTTTTTCTCGCCATATTATTTGGCGGGAGTTCAAAACATAAGCGAAATATGCTTAGACAATGATTGTAGTTCAGGACCCAGTTGCTCAAATAGTGGATAACTCTTTTTCAACGGTTTAGTCGCTGTCCGGTGGATAAAATTTATCGCTTCATCTCGGTTGTTCAAAGCTTGGATAGCGCTATCCAACCAGCTGTTCAGCCGCTATCCAGCGATCATAAAGTTGTCCATTCCAAGGTAGGTTGTGTAACTGTTATCCACTGTAAACCTGTAGCAAAATAGGCATGGCTATTCGAAGAATTGATCTTTTAAGCTGTGGAAATTTAGACAAAACACCTATGAAAACTTTAGACTTTGATGCTTGCGAATTCTCAACCATGGGTCGATCGATGTTACTGTTGGCGTGGGAGAAAATAAAAGAAGCGATATTTTGTCTGCCGTTGTTTATGTTCATTATATATTATAAAAAAGCATTGATATTTTTGGCCATTCTTGACATAGTCTGGGAAATTTTCTTGAAAAACCGTAATTGTTGTGGTCAGCTGGCAGGCAGCTTATCGTGTCTATCATAGCACAGTGGTCACTCAACACATTGAACACAAGTGCTTGGCGCTGCTAAATATTTTAAACAGTTTTAGATAATTCTTTTTCTGAGCCGAAAGAAGTGAAATAAATCAAAACCCTATTTTTCAAGAACTGGAGGCCTTGTGTGACCGGAATCTAAATATTTGTAGTCAAAATTAAAAGCCACAAGGAAAATTTTCCGCTGCTCAACAACAACATGCCGACCGCCGAGGAAACGAAGCTTTCGCTTGCCTTATTCGCTGCGTAAAAATAATAACTTGATATTTAGTCATTTTTCTTAGTAGTTCATTTACTAAGATTGCTATGACAGGTAAAAGAAATAAAATTGTTAAACCCTTAGGCAAATAGTGGCGTGTGATATTTTTTCCCAACTTCAATTCCCATGCACCGACGATCCGATCGAACAACAACAACAACATTTTCTTTGCATTCCCAATTACAAATGTCATTGCACATAGAAAAGAGAAAGAAGAAAGTTGCAAAATCGATTAATTTACAATTCCTGTGTCTATTGCTCCATTTCTTAATGCAAAAGCTTCGTAAATGAAGTAACCTAATTTTTTACAAGTGAAAGGGTCAATGCTATTTAAGAGAAATACAATTTTAAGAATCGAAATCGGAATATTTACTAATATTATCGTCCATTGAAGATTTTCTAATTGCATCATATCTATTGCAAGATAAGAGGAAGTGTACTTCGTTTTCAACTTCATTTGAGCTGCAGCATTGACAAATTCTCAGATGCTCAGGAAGTCTAGGGGTGGAATGTCTTCCATTTTCAATTCTTAGGTTGTAATTACCTAACCTAAGTTTTGCTACTGCCCGAACCATAATGTCAATCGACTGTTCACCGACAGGGAATAAAGAGAGAAAAGTTTCTCCACGTTCAGGATGGTATGTTATAAAATAAATGTCCATGCTTCTAAGCGATTACTGCTCTGAAATTAACACACGCGGAATTAAAAAAAGGAAAAGATAAGCAGTACAAACTACATCAGCTTAATCACGGCGGTCAGGATTGCATTCGCCGAGGATCTTCGCGCTAGCAGACGGCAGAACTGAAAGGGTTTTCCACGACGATAATAAATTTCAAAATACGTTAAAAGAAAATCAGTTTTGCACAATGGTGGATGCGTTGAAAAGGAAACAAACTATCACTTCAAATGCGTTATAAGATTAGGTAATTTACCTTTCGCCTTGTTCGCGCAGATAATGTTTTTTTCCAGTTCTTTTTTCCATATAGTTGGAATAGGCAATGGCATGATCGACCTCTGGGATCTTGCGACACGAACAGCCCTCTGGAAAAACTCGTCCGTGAAGTGATCAAAATACCTCTCGGGTCGAATTCACTGTGTGAGTACGAACATTGTACTTTTTTCCATTGCGGGTCCGCTAGCAGGGCTTCAATGAAGCAAAATACCAGCTCGGTGGTTGGATTTATTATTGTAGCATTGTATAACACAAGTGCTACCTGTCATTACTGCTCTAGCAAGGAAGATTTCAAAGTCGTGCAACAAACAGTTGGCAAGAAATCTTTCCTCGAGGACAATTTACTTTCCCATGGGAAGTAACCATGTGGAGGCACTAGGTTTGAGGTGAGCCTCTGACGTCACTTCCGCTCATTCGTAAGCCAGCTTCCGGAACAAGGGCCAGTAATGGCGGCCGCAAAATCTCGACAAAAACCGTCCGAAAAAAGCGTCTTCTGGTCGTCGTAATAAGTTGAAATTTGGCATGGTGACTAAGAACCACAAACTATGTTCCAAAATGTAAAAACATGGAATACGAAAATTCTGGTCCCAGTGGCACTTTAAAGAACACATTGTGGATGGCTGTGGGATTTTCAGTCAAAACGGGTACAACACCCTGCTGGAATCGAAGTTTCTTCTTCTTGCTTGCTGCTGCAACTCTCATCACTTCAATGGTCTTTATGATCCAAACAAGTTTCATAAATGAATTGCACATCCGGTAAGGCCGACTAACTTAGCTATGATGTGACCCAAATTAAACGTAATACTAAGCATTATCAGTGATCTTGTACGTGATCTTGGCCAGCTGTAAAGCGCTGGAGGTTAGATTTCGCTTACACCATCCGAGTGTATTAATATAAACGTCACGTCCACACAGTGTGCGTAGTTTGTATCTTTGTATGCTTTTTCAAGTGCATGCACATGTTGAGTGAAAGTATAAGTACAGAAGCCTGGCTTGCTAAACAAGTGAATCGGCGTTAGACGAATGTGTTCATTCAAAATATTCAGTTTTTTGACGAATTCAAGCTATGCAATGTTCAAGACTTAACTGAGCTTGATTTAAAAAGAACTGGCTATGTTCTAATGTTTTGACAAAAAAAGGTGCTTAGCAAGGTAAAGCTTCTGTGCAGCATGCTGGCTATCATTTTATTTTGCCAGCATTTTTAGTGAGGCAAAAGCGTGAAGAATAATGCTAAAATTTTGCAGCATTCTCTGGAAAAAATTAAAGAAAAAATAACAGGATTATTTCTGTTGACCTCGACAAATAAAATGAATTGAGGAGGAGATCATCATGCCTTAAAAGAGTTAGCCAAAGACGACCCCCCCGCCCCTCCTCCTTGTACGCCCGAGGGTTAAATAAACGAGCATTTTCAGCAGTAGAGCATAATTTGCAAACTGATCCCAGCATGGTTTGCGGTCAGTTGTTGCTGATAATTAGACCGATGTCAAACGTTGAACTTAAAATGTGCCGAACCTAATGCAAATGAGCAAAAGCCATTGCTTTTGTTAACTTGCATCAG
>OZ024896.1:23119691-23159691 GCA_964017195.1 Siderastrea radians
ATTCTGCACGTGTAAAGTTCGAAGTTTGACCTTGGCCTTACAAACAGAAATCGTGTAGCATTAGCTTACCGAATGCGACTCTTCGCTCAAAATTCCAAAACTTGCAAGTCTTTGTGTGCTGGTGGGGCAGGCCGAGTATTAAGCATTTGCCTTTTTCTTTCTTTCTTTCTTTCTTTCTTTCTTTCTTTATTTCTTTCTTTCTTTCTTTCTTTATTTCTTTCTTTCATTCTTTCTTTCTTTCTTTCTTTCTTTCTTTCTGCCTTTTTTTGTTCTAGCCTGCATGACAGGCGTTATTGAGCCGAGCAAGCACGAAGAGCGAGACGGGGAGAAAGAAAAAGTGGCGCCTGTGGACGGTCTATTGTTTTACCTCATCGAAGATCTTTGACCGTTCATCTGGTGAAAGGTAGTGTGATTGGTCAATTTATTCTAATGTGCCAGTGGTGTTGATAGAAATAACTGTCGGATGCTGCTTGTAACGCCACAGTCTACCGAACATGTTACATTGTACTTTCACAGATAACAACATTACTTCAACGGCTACAGAATAAAAATGTGGAGTTGATTATTGCAATATGGGTTTGATTATTCGATTCAATAATCCCCTTTTCAAACGGAGAATAAAAAATATTCAAAATGTAGCTCAATCCGTTAGCCCAATATTGATTGCACGAATGCATAACATTATGCCTCAGGTACGTGGAAATTTCACAAGTTTCCCTAAACTGTATTCCAACGGTCATCTGATTTTAAAAATTATATCTTCTGTTCTCTCCACTACCAGCTTTTCGAAACAAATCAGAACTCTGTTCACAGGCGTTATTTTTTCTTTCTTTCTAGTCTGGGAGGTTGTGTACTCCTGCACATGGGAATTTCGTGATGAAAGAAAGCCGTTGGTCTATTTGTGTAAAGAGGGTCTAAAGAACATGAAAAATGTTGTCGGCAACTTTGTAACTTGCACCGACGGTTTATACAGACGTTCAAAAATTGGCGTAAATAATGTGGGACATTAAGCTTGCTTTATTTGTTTTGTTAAGGAAAAAATTACGGTGAAACTTACCAATACTACATAATACAATGTTTCTGATACATTCAGTGCACTTGAAGAGGGTAAAGGTGGTCACGTGATCTATGAAATCGAGGAGGGGAAACGTTAACCTGAAAATAGAGCCCTCCCGCATTCTGATATCCTAGTAAGTACAGTTATACTTGCTTAACCCTATGCAGACCGGCGGGGGGCTGATACGGCCTGTTTTGGAGGCGGGCTAGAAGGTGTGCATCGCGTGAGTCAATCACTCTAACCAAAATAAGCAATCACAGGTATTTTGTGGTGGAGTAAACTTATTAACAAATTCACTACGTGGAGAGTGTGGCTGTGTTAGGGGTCAGGGGTTTTTCAAGCGTCTCTATTTAAAAGTCTGTTGAATTTTAATTTTCCCGGTAGGCGATACGAGTACAATGGTTCATTACCTTAGAGTAAGTCCTATTGTTCTTGGAGGCGGACCTTGAGCTCTCTTTCAAGGTCTCACCGGAGTTCATAAGAAGTCGTTTTGGAGCACCGTTAGGGGTTACGAAAGTGCTTCAAGAAATTCTCTTTTCGATACTACTTTCCATCATCGCATTGAATCCAAACTTCGCCCGTTCGCGGTTTAGATATAAGGCTTACTTCCCCAGGAAAACCTAAGTTAGTGAATCCTTCCTTGAAGAGTAAAACACTCCTGAATATTAATGAGGTACTTTACCATAATTAAATCAGCAAAAAACCCGAATTTCAAAAAGGCCTTAAGTGATTCCTTAACTCCTCTTCTGGAAAACTGCCCCGGTAAACCTAATCGGTAAAGTACCTAGTTTTTGTAATGGAGGAAAACGTACACCTTGTTTCGCTATTTTCCTCCATTTTCCTTGTATTTTGTCACTAAAAGAACTTTTCAAATTGAGCGCCCTGGACCGTAGAGAGGTCCCAATTGTGTCGCGGCATTTTGGGCGATGACCGATTTCGGTTGCATTTGATGTCAAACATTGGCAACTGATCCTGATCTTTGGGCCTATCGAATAAAATTTGTTCATAAAAACTGCTCATTATGCTCGTAATAATATTATGCTGGAAAACATCGTTTACGTGCACCGGTAAAATTAACTTGCTTCACTATATTTAGCCAACTTTTCGTTAGTGATTCTTATTGTTTTACTCAAAACGATTTGTAGAAATAAATTAAAGCAAAAGGACATGTTGTTTTAAAGTCCGCATTCAGAGGCATTGGTGGGCAGATTTAAAAAAACGGAAAAAGTCCTGGGAACGAGGTTGGTGGGTGGACTAAACTTATGTCATCACTCTTGTTGTTATTTTGCATTTGATGTTACCATTTGCGCATCAACATTGCATGATATATTTCATTAAAATGCCAAACCATGCTCAAAATTTCCTTATTTTAGCGGCATAATGTTCGATGACGCGATCGGCATACAAAGGCTTGTTACGCTCGAAATAATGCCGATATGACTTACCCAAGCTTACCCTGACAACACAAAAATTAAGAAAAACAAACGAGATTGCGATTTATCACCCAAGCTCTAACCTGAAATGCAATTATTTGCAAACACTACTAACGTCATGGCTATCCTATTAGAGCAATCTCTATTTGACGTCAAGAGGTTGTTATGAGCAGACAAAAACTGGGCCTCGATTTCATGTTGAATAGATCACATGACCACCTTTACCCTCTTCAAGTGCACTGAATGTATCAGAAACATTGTATTATGTAGTATCGGTAAGTTTCACCGTAATTTTTCCCTTAACAAAACAAATAAAGTAGGATTAATGTCCTAGCCTCGTTTTCATGCGGAACAATTTACGTCAATTTTTGAAAGGTCTGTATTGACCGTCGGTGCAAGTTACAAAGTTGCTGACAATATTTCCCATGTTTTTTAGGACCCTCTTAACACAAGTAGACCAACGGCTTGCTTTCATCGTGAAATTCCTAGGGGACTTTTTTTTGTGATATATGCGACCTGACTATTCTCCCTGTCACGCGCTTTGCGCTCGCGTCTCGCTCTTCACACGGCTCAGAAATAATGACTTGATCGGCTCATTTCATTCAAGAAGTGCTTTAGTAATAGTCTAGTATGATGCAAAAACTGAAGGTTTTTGTCCTTAACTACTTCTATCCAGTCAAGAACATAAACCTCGCACAAGAGTTTATAACTTGGTCTTAAAATATATTATCATATTAAATCAGAGAGGAAAAATGCCTATCGGTTAACAGGAACCCATAATTCTCCTGCCCGTGATAAATCAAGAAATTTGCAATCAATTGACCCCATTTACAGACCGGAGGAGCGGATTATCTGCCCATACAGACATTTTTTATCGGCAAACTAAGGCCACCAACAGAAGGTTGTTGACATTTTCTAAAATTCAGTGCTTGTTCATCATATTTGACATCACTATGGCAACCACATTTTGACAGGCAGTTTTTTCAATAGTTTGAAATTTTGACTTTTTGAATGAAAATTATAGCTTTCTTGTAGTGACTTGAACATTTTTAGACCCCTTGAGTGTTCTTTTATTGATTTGGATTATTCTTGACAGTTTTGGCGCTTTTAAGATCGAGGTCTTGAAAAAAAAATCAAGAAATCCAAGATGGTAGATCAAGATGCAAGATCCGAGAACATGACGTTATTCGTACGTCATATGGTGTCATCACCCCATGTTGTTTAGCTCAAAGAAAATATTTGACGTTTCATTTGCTCGTTTCGTTGTCATACTTTTAATATTCTCGGAGTTAAGGAAGGCCCCCACCCCGGTTACCCACAAAGGCGCGGTCTAAACAGGGTTATTGGGGAAAGACAGTGCCCGAGAGAACAGTGGAAATCGAACCTATTTATTTCATTTTGGCTGAATTAAAGTAGAAAATTCTTGAAGAACAAAACGTTTTGGGGCACTTAAAGGCGGTGTTAGTCGCATTAACTAGGTGGTTTGTTTAATTGTGTTTTTGATAAGAAAATAGGTATTCTCAGGGTGGTCGAATATTCTTGTTACTAGGTCTGTATTGCATACAACATTTTTGTACAAAAACTATAGTCGAGCCATTTATCATTGTATTTTAGTCCCTCTCTCAGTCAACCGGAAAATGATAGGAAACGTTTTCAGTACCTTGGCCCTTTGATGGAAATCTCCAGCTAGCTTCAGAAACGGCTATATTTTGCAAGGCGCAATATATATCGGCTTCTAATAATACAACTGACAACGGATAGCTGCAAATTAGGAATAAGAAAACATTTTTCTTGTTTCATTTTGGCAGTACCTTGCACGCATATGTAATAACCCTTAATATATTATCATTACTCAAAGAAACGAAAAAAGAAGGACGCAAACTTTCTAAGTCGTTACCATTTCCTTGTTACCTGATACCATTTACTTAATTCTCTTTCACAGGAGATTCACTAACGAGGAACACAGGGAAAACTCTTCCAAATGCAAACCACAGAATTATATATTCTTTCTGAAGACACATAAAACAGGTTCGAGCACTCTGGCCAGCATATTGTACCGCTATGGTGACAGCAGAAACCTCACTTTTGTCTCTCCAGTGGGTGACCTTTGGGACTTTAATTGGCCGGAACGTTTGCATCTCTCTGCAACAATACCCTTGTACACTGAAAATGGCAAGATTCTTTGCAGTCACACCAGATATAATAGGGGTCCTGTACATTTCCTTTTCCCTAAAAGCAAGGCAAAGTACATCACCATACTGCGACACCCTATCAGCCAATTTGAATCTGCCTTCGGCTTTTACAGGTTGTCTGAAGTACTTGGACTTGAACATGACATTAACCCAATACAAACGTATTTAAGAAACCCAACAGCCTTTACGGGAAAATTCATGGTAAAACATCCAGCAATGCTTCATATGGGCTTAGAGAACATTGTAAGGAATTCAATGATGTTTGATTTGGGCTTAGAATCCAAACATTTTCAAAACAAAAACGCAGTGGAGCGGTATATAAAATATATTGAAGAAGAATACGATCTGGTTTTGATGAATGAGTATTATGACGAATCGTTGATCTTAATGAAAAATGTACTTTGCTGGGACTTTGAGGATATTTTATACCTCAAACAGAGAGTACGCAAAGCGAGGGCACCACTAAACGATGAGACAAAAGCAAATATTCTATCTTTGAATCAGGCAGATCTGGGTCTATACAACCATTTCAACGAAACCTTGTGGAGAAAGATTTCTAAAGTGGGGCCCACATTCCAAGAAGATTTGCAAATCTTCCGCGAAATGAAAAAGACAATGCAAAAGGCGTGTTTACAAGAACCTACAAAAGGAACGTTTATTGTCAACAGTGAGGAAAAGTATCAAACCAAGTACTTACAAATGTGTTCGCTAATGGCAAGAGAGAATCCTCGCTATCTGGCATACATCCGGGATCGGTGGAAGAAGATATGGAGATCTGTTGATAACGCTTCATTCGAAGAGAATTACGAGGAGGTCGAAAACAGCTTGGACGACTAACAAGATTTGGAACACAAGCCAATTTCTACCTCAGATTCACTATGACTTTTCACCCAACCGTTCATTTTATGAAATTATTTTACATAATAAGCAGCCGCTCTTGACGTTCAGGGATAGTGGCGGAAAAAGGCACGCGTGCGTACGAACTGAAAAAAGTTCCCACTCCTTTGTATCCTTTTGCACCTCGTGCTTCCATGCGGCAGGTGTCTTTATGCGCGCTTACGTGTTCTTGTCGCCCAGCTTTCCTATTTCTACTCAAAGTCCATACTCGTTTGCATGTAATCTGCTAACTGAAAACAAATAGCTTTATTAAAGCAGTTTTCTTGTGTTATTTTGACGTAGACATGTTATGTAATCATTCATTCTTCTCTCCAGTTGATACCAAAACAATCTTGACAGAAATAGAGTCAGGAAATCCATTACAATATTTTGGGAGTGTGCCTGAGCATTTTCGTCGAATACATCTTAATAAACCATCGGTTGAACAGGCAAGGTCACATCCCCACCGTGGTACAAGGGTGATAGAAACCCTTTGCTGTGCTCTACAAGATGAGGTATACGTCATGGGTTGCAGCGCCGTTGGGGCCAGTGAAGTCACCCTAGATGGCCGCCAATGTTGCCGCCATCTTAAATTTTTACCCCAAATTAGAAATTATCACAAAAAAGGCAGAAATTGGACATTTTTTATGCTAAACATGTACTTAAACACTTTGCTGTTTTTTTTTATTTTTTTGCGTGAGCAAGTTTGTTTTTTACCTCAAAAAGTGAAAACCAAACCACACAATGGCTTGACTGTGACAACAATAGCAACCGCTTCTCACCTAACATGTAAAAATGTATTTAACAGATATGCGTACAGCTACTGAAAACGGCAGGTAGTGATGAAAAATCGTCTTAGAAAAACTCAAGAAAAGCGTTATGGAATTCGAAAAATACTTTTTTTCCGGACCAAATGTTTCGCGTAAGGAGGCCAGGGGCAGCAGTTTGTCGCATTCGAAATCAAATTCTAACAAAAAAATACATTCTTCCAATTCCTTTGAGTTCGGATTTCTTGCAGATCTTAGGGAGAAAGCAAATTGACGGTCGTATTTAACAGTTTGGGCGCGATTCTAAGGGTCTGTTTGGCCTAAATGTTCTTCAAAGCCTATTCTTCGAGGGCCAAGATTTTTTGGTGTGAGCGAGTCGGGTAATACGATTTTTGGGGGGCGAATTGTTTGATTAAGTAGTGTAATTTTCGGGTCACTTAGTCGGTTGGTACAAAACGCAGGTCCCAGGTCCCAGGTCATCTCAAAATCATGCTCCCCATTTGGTTTAAAGAGGCCTAAACGTTTTGTTTTTGTGAAATCATACTTCCTTCTCTTGACTGAACTGCCTTTAAACGTACTGATTGTTGCGAATTCATACTCTCTTCTTAGCTAACAGATCTCTCTAAACTGGGTAAGACTAATCTACGGAACTGCAGACCGCGGAACCGCGGAACCTGCGGAACTTGCGGAACCTGCGGAACCTAGGGAAATGACTGTTTTTATTACAACTTTTGGGACCTCATGCTGACATGGGGACTTAACTTATTGTCCATTTCAAAGTTATTGTATTTCCCCACCGGTGGGGAATTTTTTTTCTAGCAAAGTCCCCAGTACTTTAGGAAGAAGCCACACACCTAACATGACTTGAAGATGGCATTCAGTTTGAGTAGTTCTTGAAGAGTTATCCAACACTCGAGACAATAAACACCCTAATGAAAAATTTAACGTTATTTTTTTGTCCCGAATAGTCCACAAGCTTTTCTAAACCTCTCCCACTACAACTGTATACAATCTGTATACAATCATGTATACAGCTATTTCAATTAAAGTTGTTCGATCAACTCAAGCTTACGCGACAGGGACAAAGGGTAGTGCGGGTAGTTGCAAATTAGACTTAGTTTAACGGTTGTCAGAAGTTGGTTGGGAAATTTGAATTTCTTAGTACGAGTAATAAATAGGCACCATCCAATTATTGTCAGCGAAAACCCTGATTTGGCTTTCCATTTTCAGTTGCTAGTTCTTGGCATGAAGTGCAAAAATTCATGTTCCATATTTTTCACGTTGCTGTTTTTCCTACTTCTAATTACCCACATATTTAAAATTTGCATCCCGTTTTAACCCGGTGAACAAAAACATGAGTGGGATTCAAAATTATGTTTTAAACAATTACTGTATCTGAAAATAACTCTTTCAGGTTTTTTTTATTTAATTTGTATGCTTTAAAAACTCTTCCATATACTTTTATTACTATTGTACGGCAAGTAAGGTACTACTGATTTTGGTGAACTTAGGCACTAAAATCCCATATTACATTGTGGTCTTGTCGCGTAGTACTAAACTATCATCTGACAACGTAAATTGAAATAGCTGTAGGCAAACGACAATAAAGAACATGCTATTATCGTGGTTCATTTGCTGCATGCCTCTAAACATAACGCACTTTACTTAACACGCGAAAGATCAGACCTAGGCTTATTAAAGTTCTTGAACGGTTTTTTTTTCTTTGCTGAAATCTATTTTTGGTTCTGTGTCATACTGCGTGGACCTCATTGGTCCGTTAGAATGACGTCATGTAAATTTAGATTGTTGACATGGGAACAACAGATAATAATAACCTTCACAGCATGGGTGCGAGCTAAAAGTAAATTTCAAATAATAATCATAGGGCACGGGGATTCACTCTTTTACTTCATCCTCTCTTGATACTAAGTAGTAAATAATAAAACAAAATTATAGATAAAAATAGCGCTTAAATAGATGAGTTTTCAGACTGCTCGGCCATTTTTGGAAATCAACATTATAGGCACCAAGAAATCTCCACTGAAAGATGTTGGAAACAGGGAATCACAGCTGGAAGTGTGGAAGTGGCAACTAAAACGGCAGTCAGCGGATATCAATATTTGGCAGATAGTCGAGTCCCAACCAGAGAGAGAATTTACAAACATCAATGTAAATTTCATCGTCACAACTAATTGTTACATATTTTCATCATGTTTACCTTATACCTCCAAAGGCAGTTGTAATAAAAACAGTCATTTCTCTAGGTTCTGCAGGTTCTGCATGTTCCGCGGTTCCCCAGTCTACAGTTCCGCAGATTAGTCTCACCCTCTAAATTCAACTTTTCATTCTCACGAAATCGTACTCTCTTGTTAGCTTATAAATGTCTATCAATTAATTTGTTAGGTTCGTAAAGTCAGTTTTCGTTAATAGATTTTGAGAGAATAATAAAAACAGTTCAGTTTAGAAACATCTGTATGCTTAAAATAGATTACGATTTCGCGATTTCACGATTTCAGTTTAGTTTAGAGTCATCTGTCTTTTAAAAATAGAGTATAATTTCAAAAGAGTAAAGCGGTTCAGTTTAGAGGTATATTTACGCTAAAAAGTGTACATCATGACACAAGAATCAAAAAGTTCAGGTGATAGAAATCTCCGAATAATGAAACATGAAATTATGAATATATGAAATTCACATATTTGAACTGCGGAATGAAGAAATAAGTAAAGAAGACCCTCGCAGTTATTAACGCAACTTATGCAGTTGCGAAAAGAAAGCCTGAAAAAATCAGGCTTGCTGGGATTCGAACCCTGACCTCTGCGATACCGGTGCAGCGCTCTAACCAATTGAGCTATCAAGCCAACTGGGAGCTGGCCATTAAATTGGTTCGTAGTATACCCGGGAAAGATAAAGATGAAATTATGAATATATGAAATTCATATATTTGACCTGCGGAATGAAGAAATAAGTAAAGAAGATCCTCGCAGTTATTAACGCAACTTATGCAGTTGCGAAAAGAAAGCCTGAAAAAATCAGGCTTGCCGGGATTCGAACCCTGACCTCTGCGATACCGGTGCAGCGCTCTAACCAATTGAGCTATCAAGCCAACTGGGAGCTGGCAAGCCTGATTTTTTCAGGCTTTCTTTTCGCAACTGCAGAAGTTGCGTTAATAACTGCGAGGATCTTCTTTACTTATTTTTAATAATGAAACAGTTTAGTTTAGAGGCATCTGTACGGGTAAGAATAAACTGTGTTTCACAATAATGAGACAGCTCAAGTTAATTAACTAATGTTTTGTCCATTGGGATCTCCAGTCCTCAGACATTAACAATCTTTATAAGGCACTTCAGACCGTGGTCATATCTACTTCCAAAGACTAATAAAGACACTATGAATTCGAAAAAAAAAACGACAACAACAACAAGAGAGCTGAGAACGTGTTATAATTTACAGTCACTGTACTGTGTGATTCTCAGTACCAGTAACGTAAATACAAACGTGTTCTTTTCGTATCATACCCTTTTTTGTCAGTTTACGTGCACCCTGTGCAAATATTTTTTGCCAATCACCCAGGCAATTTGTTGACAGACAACTGCCCATCTTCTTTATAACAGGCTAAATGTGAGCGACTTTCTGCGAATGTGTGTAGGGCATTCTGGGAAAGGCAAAATGATACATTGGTGTGTTTATTCGAGTGCCTCAAAGGGGGTAGAGCTGTCCTTCAGATGTATCCATACCAAATAGGTAAACGTTAACTAAACCAATTGTGAGCTATCTACCTTTTGAACATCGGAGATTTCACTGACCTGGGACCTGGTACCTGTGAACTGTGAAGTGGGGCCTAGGACCTGTGATCTAGGACTTAGGACCTCGGACGTGAGGGACCTGGGACCTGTGACCTCGGACCTAGAGAACTGATTTTTTACCAACTGTCGCCCATTTGCATGGCTTGTTCTTTTCTCTACTTTGCCAACTTATGCAGTTGCGGTATCGCAGAGGTCAGGGTTCGAATCCCGGCAAGCCTGATTTTTTCAGGCTTTCTTCTCGCAACTGCGTAAGTTGCGTTAATAACTGCGAGGATCTTCTTTACATTTATTTCTTCATTCCGCAGTTCAAATATATGAATTTCATATTTTCATAATTTCATCTTCATCTTTCCCGGGTACATTACGAACCAATTTAATGACCAGCTCCCAGTTGGCTTGTTAGTTCAATTGGTTAGAGCGCTGCACCGGTATCGTAGAGGTCAGGGTTCGAATCCCGACAAGCCTGATTTTTTCAGGCTTTCTTCTCGCAACTGCATAAGTTGCGTTAATAACTGCGAGTAACTACATTGTAACATTTTTTAATTGTAGTCGCCCATCTGGCGATCAGACCTCAACTTTTGGTGGCCCTCTTTAGTCTTAAATCGCAACTGCCAATTCTTAGCCATGAATTTGTTGTTAATTCACTGATCCTTTTTCATCTGTTCCAGGCATACATCTATATATGTCAGCAGTGATCGGTGGTGCAGCTTTGTCTTACAGTGAAGGTACGTGGAAGATACCAGTCACATAATTATCCCAGCTTACGCATCTAACTGTTCAGTGAATTGAACTGAAATAAAAGCCTTGATCTGGTTAATTTGGTTTCAGTAGTTGAACACAATTAAACCAAAAATATGCAAACAACTGTGTTTGATTCTCATATATACCAGATATTCAATCCATCTGCCTTTAAATGTGTAAGAACAAGCACAAATGACTGTAATGTGGAATTCGACCATGATCTGTTTTTCACGTTGTCATGTAAAGGCATAAAAGACTGAGTGACTAAATCAGCATTTTTGGCCAAAGGAAATTTGGCAATCCTATTTGTATTCACAAAGGAAAATGAAAATTGAACCAAGGATAAAATTGACCCACAACACTTACACTTACACTTGCAAGTTATAAAATCCATTTTTCATGGTGATGTGGGGTTTATTCTGGCAGTTATACTATGTTTCCACGATACTGGTTGTCTGGTATGGGTTTCCATACCAGAATGAGAATTTGATCCGTTACCACTACTGGGGTGAACTCACACACCAGATGTAATCACGTAAACAGGTACAGAGAAACGAGAGGGAACCGTAATGAACTTGTACCAGAATGAATGTCATACTAGTGTCATGTAAACACCCCGTTAGACTAAAGTTGAGCAGCTCTCAAGGATGTTGAACAACACGCTGGGAGGCCAAGGAGCAGTGATGCCCTGGTTTCATGAAAGCAGTGCAAACTCAGACCAGTATGGTTTTGTTTGCATGAGACCTGTCTAAAAGTCAGACTGGCATGAAGTGTTTACATGGAACCAACCATCCCTTAGAATCCATTTCACATGTCTATTATCCACCAACTTGGAATGCTTCAACGCCACTTATTAACCGTGCATGCTCAAAACAAATATCTCTGACCGATTTCGTTTCAACTCAGTTCGAGTTTACATGGTTCCCCAGTCTGATTTTAGACCGTTGTGAGTCATTTTTATCAGTTCAGCAATGGTGATCAGTCAAACCAACCTGCGATGACAATTGTTTTATTATACTGGCTTCACATGTCATACCGCCTTCATGTAAACAGAAGTAAGCGTTAGTATGGAGTTGATCTGAAGTCGTTCCGGCCTAAGTTGGTACCATTCTCATAGACAATGAGCAGTCTCTAATTTTTCTCTGGCGCGTTCACATCAACTGTCCTGCCCATCGCCCCGGATGAAATTGTCTCAAAGTGTCCTTGAGCAGTGACGTGCTTGCTCTGGTGAAATAACAGACAGTCCGTAGTTCTAACCCTTAAAACACTTTGGGGGCTAAACGTAGAAAGGATATATTCTTCCATGGATATTTTACTGGCTCTATTAGAGCTTAAAACTGATCTTTACCGCTAATGAGCAATACATTTAGTGACAATATTGCAAATGTTTCAAGATTCCTTTGTCTCTTGATTCCCAGAGGAGATTGAAGACAAAGAAACCCAACCAAATACCTGTAGAGAGGTTTATCTGTAAAGCCTTGGAGTCATGTTAGAATTTTGGTATATCAAACATGGGCTACTGGGAATTTGCTGGACTACTGTATGAACAAGATCTTTGACATGGGGATTCCATCCAGGTGACAATTTGGAAAACTATTTCGATTGACTGATTTACCACAGTATGATCCCTTCTTATCAGTTCATTACCCGTTAGGTTTCAGACTATTCTAAAATGATTTAGGAAGAGGTTATTCCTTTTGATTTCCTTTGGTACCAGATTATGGCAATCAGTAACAATCAATATGCTTATTGGTGACAGATTATCAAACCAAAAACAAAATGAAATCACAAGATCTACTGCCATCACGGTCTGGGGTAGTAACAGAATGAGTCATAATCTGTGCATCAAATAAAGTCACTAGTCATTACTGGGCCATTTGCTATTTGGCGAAACTGTAGTCACAGATTAATTGATTGATTGATTGATTGATTGATTGATTGATTGATTGATTGATTGATTGATTGATTGATTGATTGATTGATTGATTGATTGATTGATTGATTGACTGATTTATTTTTTAATTGGATGATTGAATTATTTATCAACTGAGTAGTTGAGTGGTTGATTGATCGACTGATTGGTACTTAAGATAGATGAATGAACTGATTCACCTGAAATTACATGTAAGAAATTATATGTATCATGCTGCACTGTTCGCATCTTCCTCTGGCAGTAAAATAATCCCCAGCATCAGTCAAAACCAGGAGCCGTAATCGGGGACGGAGACCGTAAGCGCGGGGTCCACGCGGCCCCATCGAAAAAGACAAATGTGCTATTTTTAGAAAAAATTGCGCCACCCTCAACGTCATAAACGCGCGTGGCTACACGCAAATTTGCGTACAACGAGGGCGTGCTGGATATGACCAAGATGGTTACAATTATTTGATATCCGGTATGCATATGCCGGAGTACACAATTGTTTTTATTATTAAAAACGCAATCACTAATTGCTATAAAATCAAGAGAGAGAAACTCCGAGATAAAAGGGAACAAGAATCGATCGCGATCACATGACGGACCGAAAAAGGCGCCAAAACCTTGCGAAGTGTTGCAGCGTTTCTTTGCGGAGCTGAATGAATCAATGAAACTGCTCCAAAGTGAACGTACAAGCACAAGGTCTGGGGAAAATCTCCCAATTATGGGCTCTGAAATGTGGTACGTGTTTGATTTTTCCTGAAAATTGTTGTAATCGTCGTTCAAAGCGGATTGAAGCTGTACGATCTCACCCTTTTGGCTGCGGGAGTTCAAATGAACGAGTTTGAAATCGTTCCGTTCGCACAACGCTGACAACGGAGCCATCATGTGTTTGTTTGATCGAACTGAAGACAGGATTAATAATTAAACTTGAACGATAATTACTATGCAGCTCACGGAAACAAGACTACGGAGGGGAGGAACATTAGAATTGACCATATTACTTTTTAAACGCAAACCACAGAACGCAGTTTTTCTTAGTTTAGAGCCCGCCGACGGGCGGAATGGTAAAAATAACACTCAAACAACCGTGAAAGTGATTCAACGTATTTTACATGGCATCCGACTTGTGTCTAAATGTCTGGAGCTGCTCAAGGGAACACAGATAGAGCCACAACGAGTACAGGTAAACCAGTGTCAATTTTGTGTGGTATAGCCAAAAAATGTCGCCTTTTCTGGTACTGGATTTGTTCAATACTCGTCGTTCAGACTGTTGCAGGATTTTTGTACTGACTCGCCATAAAAAGTGTGACAATTTTTATTAAATGCTTCTTTCCAATTTTACTGTGCTTTATTTTGTCTTGTCTCGATATTTCGGAGTCAAAGCCTTCCGTATGAAACCTGCTGTTTGTGAAATTTTAAGAACAAGTGATTGACTGGACGATGAAAGAAATTGTAAACAAAGCGCTAAATACTTAAAATTCTATTTCTACAGTTTCTTTTCGTCCTAAGAAATCAAGCACTCTGAAACAACTTAGATTTGTGTCTCAGTGACGTTCAGTCGTAATTTCTTCTTAATTTTGCTTCGATACAAAGCTGGCAGAGAAAAATAATTAAGCTCACTCTGTCGTTGAAATCCTAGCTTGCCACATCCACTGCGCTATGTATCCCTTCTAGGTTCGTAAATTGCCCAGAAAGTAATATTAAGTACTAGGGCAGCATGGAGTTTCACTTTGTCTTTCTCCTTCTCATCGACGGAAGTAGTTTTTTTTCTCTTGGTGTTTTTCCAGTTGGTTATTTTTCGACGATTGATAACGCACCGCGAGAGCATTTGATTGAAAACAAGGCGCGCTTTTCACTATTCTTGGTCTTCATTATAAACATTTCGGCCATTTCGGTAAAGGCGGGCATTATTTCAGAAAACATACGCTGTGGAATCTCGGCAGACATTTTTATTCGCTGACTCGGTATTTGAATATATGTTACTATTTTTCTTGCAGTGAAAAAAGTGACAACGATTTATCAGTGCGTTACTTTTCTTCATTACGTGCTTGGAAAATCATTTTACAGTCTTTGCGGCTGCCCTTCAATCTCTGTCCGTCCCCAGAGGAAATATATATTCGAGATGCATTTTCCCTTTTTCTGCTTGATTCGCCTTCAACTGATTTTTTCGTAGTTCGACGCCTTCTTTGCCCGTAAAACGTTTCTTCCGTCTAACGGGGAAATCCTCGTCCGACATGTCCAACAGATCTTCGCCACAGGATTTTTCTAAAATATTCTCACTACCATCATCAGAATCACTTGTATAATCCTCATATCCAGGGTCACTATCCAGAAAGTTCTCCCCAAGGGCTTGCCTCAAATTAGGAAGTGACACTGATGACAGAAATTGAATTTATTCATCTCCAACAAAGGTAATTTCCGACGCCATTTTGTTTGTTTTTCTCTGCGCGGAGTCCTCGCAACACACACGCGCGTGTGTCACGCACGATGGCGCAATTTTTTCTAAAAATAGCACATTTGTCTTTTTCGATGGGGCCAACGCCAATACTGAAAATGGCAGTTAGTTACGGTCTCCATCCCCGATTATGGCTCCTGGTCAAAACATAAAATAATTTACAAGCTCTAATGTCACGACATAATTAGTAACAAATAATTTGTTTGTAATTAACACGTTTCATTTTAGTTCAGACCACTTGTACGAAAGAAGGCGTATTAGAGAGCAGTCCTGACTTATTAGAACTTTTACAGTCATTATATTTCATATTTACTCCAAAAAGCGACTCCCTCTGAATCACTACCACTATTGGGCAGTCAAGAAAGAAAGCAATGCCCTGGAATGTTTTAGGGTGCACTACTTTCTATTATTAATTAAACGTCCCGGGGAATTAATAGAAGTAAATAAGTTACACAATTGTTCAACTGTAGCATCATTTTACCATTTAAGGAGAAAAATATTAATCTCTTACTAACTGAACACGAGGGCCGTACTGGGGAATATTGGCCCGAGGTCGTGACAGTACGGTCCGAGCGCAGCGAGGTCCGTACAAAAACGACCGAGGGCCAATATTCCTCAGTACGGTCCCGAGCAAGTGAAGTTAGTAAGTAGTTTATTATATGGCATCATTTTTCGTACGAAACAACACTTCCAGTTGCTCATTCAAGTCAATATCCGGCGCGATGTCAAGGAAAGAAAAGCCAACGATTTTAACGGGCCTTCGAATCAGTTTGATGAACGTTGGTGTCGATCGGTGAAAACTTGCGTGGCTCTTGAATGAAAACTGCTCTGCTTCTGTTATATGTGTCCGTTTTTCGTCGTCCTCAACAACACAAGATAGTTTTATCTGAAAATACTTCTTCGTTATGGGCGGAGACAATTCGGGAAAAAGAAGAATGATGAAAACGTCGCGATAAAATCTCAGAAACGTGCTTCACAAACTGGAAATTGTGGCAGTGTGTTAGTCTGTAATGTGAACGAAGGAACTCTCGAACTTTAAAAAAAGACACTGGAAATTATCTCTTTGCTTTAATGGCTTTATGGAGAACTTTGTGGAAGCTGAGTGCAAATTTTCGTCACACCTAGCCTAACAAAGTTGTTTTTAGCGCGAGCTACAGCAAGAGCGGACTTGTGAAGAAGCTAAAATTATTTTCAAGGACGTCCACAACAAGAGGAATCAAGCTACACTGTAGTTTAACACGTGTACGTGCAGCTTTAATTTTTTCTTGTGGAAAGCGCTGACTGAAGCGATGGTCAATATTAAAACAGTAGACAAGAAGTTGATCGTTTCCTTTCGATTTTATACAGTTGCCAATGAAAGGCGTTTGCAAGTTGTTTTACAGTTTTCATTTTTTTCGCCGAGAGGTTTTCTCGTGAGAAACGTACTCTTTCGTTTATGCTGAATTTTAATAATTATTGTTTAAGTCTTGGCTGATTTACTCGGCTCTTTACAGCTTACAGTCTATAGCCGAACAAAATAACAATAAACACACACAGTCACTGAAGAATGTTGGCCATGCTTTTTGATTCATTGCTGACGAGTTCTTTGCTTATATCAAAAGTCGGTAAAGTTAGTTGAAGAGCGTTGTTTCTAAACATGTGTTTTACCTCGTTCATTTGTTTTGTACCAGCTCAAGGTCTTGACCAGCTGCAAGCCTTTCCTTTTGTTATCTTTTTGCGTTTTTCCAGTTTGAATTTTGCGGGAGCGTGAGAAAAAAATATCCAAAAGGACCGTTTCCATGGTAATGGTCCGTACTGTAAAATCCCAACCGAAAACTAACCAATCAGAGCACTCGATTTATACTGGAGAATTGCTTGCCATATAATAAGAGAGCGTATTGCACTGTAGTATCCTGGTTTCCAATCACTTATTGAATAAAGCATTTTTAAAAAATGCTTAAAATGTTTAAGTTTACATTACCTACAACAGGGGCTTATTTAAAATTTATTTAAAAAACGGTTCTAATTTGATAAGATGTGTATAACTAATAATTAGCTAATAATTATAATATTGTTTTCTGGTCTCACTTGTAATAATAATAATAGTAGTAATAATAATAATAATAATAATAATAATAATAGTTGTTGTATACGATTTCCTAGCTGCATACTCCATTAACTTGGAGAAAGAGGTAGCTAAGATATTACAAGATAAGAAGGTCGTAAGTCTAGATAAGACACTTTTTGTATCATAGATTTTGACTTCACTGGTGTTGATTTTTTAACTTATTGATTCTTACATGTTTTGTTATTATCTTAGTATAAATTCCATTTCTTATTTTACTTTTCACTGCTTTTTTACATAATTATAATTGCCTAGGCCAGTTGGCTCGCAGTTGTATTTTTTGAAAGATGATACATTTACAATTAAGTCTTCCATAATAATAATAATAATAATAATAATAATAATAATAAATAATATTATAATTATAATAAGAACCTTCCCAGCATGCTTTGTACCTGAGAAATTTTCATTGCTGAATAACTTAGTTAACTTGTGGTCGAAGAGGACGCTGTACCATGTGGTATTTACACCTGCGTGAAAGTTATCCCTCGTATCAATGTCACGGTGATGACGTCATCAGTCGCCTGACTGTGGCAATAAAAGATGTTTTAGATCACTGCAAGAACAGGCTTCTATCAATTCAAAAGCAGATAATGTTCCCTGATGGTCACTGGAATGAGCAATTTGAAAATTGCCAGTTTACATCTGGCATTTGAAAGTTCAGGTGGCTCTCTACAGGAGCATTTCCCAGTGCACTGGTAAGAAGTCTGCAGCTATGGCAGTCTATGGCGGAGAGAAGCAAACTTCAGCTGAATAATAGAACTTCACATGAAAGTAACGTCCATGGTAACCTTATTGTTGTGACGTCATCGGTCACGTGACCGGAGCGCACGGAATATTTCAAATCTTTTTAAAACTGCATTAAGCTCAATAAATCCTCAATTTCTCCCAGTCATATTGCAGAAAAATTTCTAAGTTATAGCAGAAACTCATAAGGACTTGAAACGTGTAACTCGCATATGTAGGTTTTGACTGATACTCGTAATTATTCATTTTCGCAAGTACCATATTTGGAACATGAGGAGAAAGAGAACTGACCAATCAATTTCGTGAAGGACGTGACGTAATTTCACACCAAGTTCGTCCGCTTGCTCAAAGAATGGCTGACAAACAGGTGGAAAACAAGCCGACAAAGCTTTCAAACGTTGGAACGACAAAGCGAAAAGAAATACTGACCGAGCAGGAACAAAATTGGCAATTGAAACAACATCGAGCAAACCGCTGGGGTAAAAAGTAGACAGACTGCGAAACCAAACCAAACTAGTCTAGCGTTGTGTTTACGATTTCTTTCACTGTGTCACTATCAAGAAATGTTCACAAAAGGTAGGTTTTACACAGAAAACTTTTGACAAGATACAAAAATATTTAACGCAGTAAAATTGAAGAGAACCGTTTAATAATATTTAAGTGTCACATGTCACACATTTTCGGTTGTTCGCTACCAAAATCAAGCTAAATAATTAACTGAATAAGAAAGGACGATATTTTTTCGGCTTTATAAGCTCACTGCACAAAATAACACTGCAGCTGATGTAGCTCTGAGTTCAAGCAGCTCCAAATGTTCAAATAAAGAGATTGTAATGCAAAATAAGTTGAATGTTTGATTCATTGTTGTTTTGACACATTCCGTCCGCGGCCTCTGAACCTATAACCGCTTCGTTTTGTGTTCGTTTCCACTCTCCATCTTCAATGCTGAAATCATACTGTAGCTTTAATCCACTTTGGACGTTGAATACAACCATTTTTCAGGAAACGTCAAACCTGTACCACATTTTTAGAGCCAATATTTGGAAGACTTTTTTCAAAAAATTATTGTCGGATGTTCACTTCGGAGCAGTTTCATTGACCCATTCAGCTTTGCAATGAAACGCTGCATCACGGTTTTGGCGCCTTTTTCTTTCAGTCATGTGATCGATTTTCCTTTTTTTCTTTCTCGTTTTTTTTTTTCTTGTTCTTTCTTGATTTTTATGGTAACTAATGATTGAGTTTTGAATCAACTGCGCATTTCTATCGCTTATAAGTTTAATTTTCAACGGAAGCGAAATGAACTGCAGCATCTTGCCTTAAGAGTACTTTCAATAAGCTCATAATCATTCAGTTAAGTTTCAAAACGCTGGTTTGGGCCAAACCCAGCGTTGTGAAACTTTAACTTTTGTAATTCACCGAGCACTTTTGCCAAGTATGTTGCCATCTTCAGCTCACAACTCGTGCGTAGACTGGAGCGAGGGGTTTCCAAATGTGGTAGTTTGAAAAATGAATATTCACGAGCATAAAACGCGAGCTGCACGTTTCAACCCCTTATGAGTTTCTGGTTTTACAAAAACGACCGTTCTTACTTTTTCTTTTGAAAAGAAAAACAAAATAGAAAATGAATCTGAAACTTTTGATAATCCCCTGTTTTGTGAGGTTTTAATATAAATGTAAAAACGAATTAGCATATTTGGTTTCAAACTATGCTCTTATATAGGTTAGGGATGTGAATTTGCACGCACGCGGAGTACTGGGCACCAATGTCGCGGATTATTGAGGGAGACTGGTGCCCTTTTTAGGCGCGGCTACAAAGCAATCTCGTACAAATGGTTGAAGGACGGTTTAAGGTGGCTCCCTAGCGTTTCTACAAAAGTGACTATACGAACTGGCAAGACTTGCAAAAGAAGCCCTAGTTCTGTCGTCTTTGTCTTGCAATCTTTGTTCCTGAATTTTACCAGTAAGGTTACCAACATAATTACCCTTATTTTTCAGGTTTTGCTTCTTAGGCATAGGCCGTTGTCATGGCAACGAAGCAACTAAAAGATGACAGATATTTGCCATTAATTCGTCTTTTTTCTTAAATATTTTGATTTTCCCTCGGTGAAGTTTTTTTAAACTTTCCTATTTTGTGAAAATGATTCTGACTAACATTTTGAAGGGGAAAAAATATGGGGTCGTTTAGACGGATTCACCGATATCACGTGATTTCTTATTTTTAACCATTAAACTGGATTGCTCTGACAGAATTTTTCCCAAAAATAACATGTGAAAGGTAGCGTTAGTATCTCAAAATGTCCAAAATTAAAAAAAAAATTTACCGAAGGAAACGCTAGAAAATTTACTGTTAACTTTGCCTTTTTTGGCTATGCTGACGTCATAAAAATCAGGAAAAACCTACGATTTTATGTGAGCGCGTGCAGATTACTACAGCTCGCATCATTAGAGCGCGCGCGGTAGGTAGCCACCTTAAAGGTGTTTGTCGTGTACAGTCAAGGCTCTCCTTGCAACCACTCTCGTAAGCGACCAACTCTAGTTAAGACCAGGATTGTGAATCTCCGTTTGACTTGTCACTTAAACTCTGTAAGGAAAAGCTCTCGTAAACGACCGCTCCGGCGACCGCAACCACTTTTTTGAATTACCATCGGGCTTTTTAATTTGTTTTTAAGTAAAGCGACCACTTTGTCAACACTTTACTAAAAGCACCCGTTCCTTGTTCAAATTTAGAGTAATACATAACACAAGTGGTAATGGTTCTTTGACTCGTACCTACGCGGACCTCTTTTGTGATAGGCAATAAAAACTATTCAATATTCTTACTACTAAACTATTAGTAACCACAAACATAGGTCAAGCTTTACGCTCAAAGCTCTTGTAAGCGACCACTCTCTATTGTTTCATCATGTGGTCGCTTACGAGAGCCCATTCTCCTAGGCGACCAGCTCTAGTTGCGACCACTTTTCTGAATTCCTGAGGTGGTCGCTTAGGAGAGCTTCGACTGTCCACTTTGGACAACACTTCATTTTTCGCTGCATTGTTCAACTGTCGCGTCAATGTCATGTAGCTGTAATTCTTATAAGTGCATTACTTTTGTTGTGAAATACGTTTAGTTGAGCGTATAATTTACGTCCTTCTGTTCAGTGAACAGCTTTTTAGAGCTTTTCCGACCGATCATTAGCTTGATGTTTCTTATTTATCGTTAGTCCAGTGCTGAAATAATTCAATTTTCATTCCGGTTGTAAGCAGTCGACAGATGTAATTTTTGTTCACTCGATTTTAAGTCATATGTTATTTGTTTGCCAAGTAAAAGGGCAACGAAGCATCCTTTTTGTTTTCAATAAGCCTTAATAACAGTGTTGCTGTTGAAATTAATATTTGAAACGTAACAGTTTTTGCTTAAAGCAAGTAATCCAGGCCATTCCCGAATGTTGATATTGACAGATAAGCTTAAATTCTTTTGTGTAGCATCATTTAAGTATTGATTTTTCACGAGCCTGGGACAAAGAAAAAATCTGAGTCCTCGACGGGAATCGAACCCATGACCTCCCGTACACCGGTCGGGCGCTCTAAACACTGAGCTACTGGGAGACTCATGGCGAGCGAGGTCATATTTACTGAGTTCGTTGTGACACGCGTCCTACATACTGCTAGAATCAGCAATGTCGAAAGCACCGTGTGTGATAATAAAGAAAGAAAGATGGTAAATTTTAAGCTCGGAATGAAATGAGAAAGGTGGAATATTCAGTTTGTCACGAGCGTGGGACAAAGAAAAAAGTCTGAGTCCCCGACGGGAATCGAACCCATGACATCCCGTACACCGGTCGGAATTAAATTTGTACCGAGTAGCTTAATTACCCCGCCGTCAGGACTGGTTCTAGTAATACCCGGTTTTTCTACCTCGCCGTCAGGACAGGGTCAAGTAATACCCTTTTTTTACCCCGCCGTCAAGACGGGCTCTAGTAATACCCGTTTTTTACCCCGCCGTCAGGACGGGGTCTAGTAATACCCGTTTTTTTTTTTACCCCGCCGTCAGGACGGGGTCTAGTAATACCCGTTTTTTTTTTTTTCGTCGTCGTGGTCACTTGCCCCAGACCTCCGCTCGGTCAAAACAATACTTGCCGGTAATGTGCGTTCGTTTAGCGTTTATTCGCCAGAATTTTCATGAAAGTTGGTTTAGAAAACTACTGGCGATTTAATGGAATAAAAAGCGCTTCGCTGAAAGCAAGAACGAAGGTGCTAGCGAGCTTTGAAGCTGGCATGAATTCGCCTAACTTCCACTGGCACGTAAACATTACATCACTGAAACACAGAAGCCGATTCGGGGAAGTTCCTTGCTTTCGCCAAGTTGAATAATTCAACAGTGAAATGCAAGCAGTTTCTGGGCAGTTTTGCTTTGCTTCGCCAAAATCTTTAGGGAAAGTTGTGTAGAAAAGTACAAGAAATTCAATGGAGTTGACTTCTCTTCGATGAGAGCAAGGACGAAGGTGCTAGCGAGCCTTGCAAGCCAATGATTCAAGCTACGTGCCGTAGCACATAAACATTACGTCATTGAAAGACAGAAGCCGATACGGAGAAGTAACTTGCTTGCACCAAATCACTCATCAAATCACGGCCTAAAAAAGACTTTTACGTTTTTTTTCCCATAGCTACCAGTTTCCTTTAGATTTTAGAACAAGTTTCTTTATCAAGAAATCTATTTAAATTTCCGTGCCCTTGCTATTTAGAATTACGCTGGCATGTCAGTTCGTTTATCTAAAAAACGTGACGTAACTGAGTCACGCTACGGTGAAAATATTTCGTCACGTTCTTCTTCGCAAAAGCTAGGACAAAGGGATGACCAAGGAATGAGGGATGGGGTTCATACTATCAGGGATTCATGTTTTCACAGGGAGAAGGGTGCGGAGAAGACATAAGGGGGAATGGCAGCAAACACGTCAAAGGTGCGATAAATCACCAACTTTAAAATTTACACACCTTGGGCTCGTAGGTTGAGTGACTGTAACATATTTTGCCCCCTGGGAGGAGCAGAAAAACAGCGGGGTCCAATGCCCCTGGGGCGTTTCTTGTTTTTTTTTAATCGTCGTGGTCACTTGCCCCAGACCTCGGCTCGGTCAAAACAATACTTGGCGGTAATCTTGGTTCGTTTAGCGTTATTTCGCCAGAATTTTCATGAGAGTTGGTGTAGAAAATTACTGCCGATTTAATGGCATGAAAACCCCTTCGATGAAAGCAAGAACGAAGGTGCTAGCGAGCTTTGAAGCTGACATGAATTCGCCAAACTTGCCCTGGCACGTAAACATTACATCACTGAAACACAAAAGGCGATTCGGGGAAGTCCCTTGCTTTCGCCAAGTTGAATAACTCAACAGTAAAATGTAAGCATTTTTTGGCAGTTTTGCTTTGCTTCACCAAAATCTTTAGGGAAAGTTGTGTAGAAAAGTACAAGAAATTCAATGGGGTTGACTTCTCTTCGATGAGAGCAAGGAAGAAGGTGCTAGCGAGCTTTGAAGCTGGCATGAATTCACCTAAACTTGCCGTAACACGTAAACATTACGTCATTGAAAGACAGAAGCCGATTCGGGGAATTGTTTTGCTTTCGCTAAAGCATTTATCGAATCATGGCCTAAAAGTAGACCTTTACGTTTCATTTTTCAGTAGATAACCGTTCCCTTTCAATTTAAGGATAATTTTTCTTCATCATTTAAATTTCCGTGCCCTTGTTTAATATTTAGAATTACGCTGAGATGTCATTTCGTTAAAAAATTGACGTAACTAAGTCACGCCATGGTCAAGACTATTTCGTCACGTTCTTCTTCGCGAGTGCTAGAACAGGTGGATGACCAAGGAATGAGGGAAGGGAAAGGTACTCATACTATAAGGGATCCATGATATCACAAGGAGAAGGGTGCAGACAAGACGTTGGGGGGGAGGGTGGCAGCACACACGTCAAACGTTAGAAAAATCACCAACTTCAAAACTTTGAAGCTGACATGAATTCGCCTAACTTGCCCTGGCACGTAAACATTACATCAGTGAAACACAGAAGCCGATTCGGGGAAGTCCCTTGCTTTCGCCAAGTTGAATAACTCAACAGTGAAATGCAAGCATTTTTTTGGCAGTTTTGCTTTGCTTCGCCAAAATCTTTAGGGAAAGTTGTGTAGAAAATACAAGGAATTCAATGGAGTTAACATTTCTTCGACGAGAGCAAGGACGAATGTACTAGCGAGCTTAAGTTTGAAAGCTGGCATGAACTCGCGATCGCTATGAACTTAGTAATTATGATGTAAAGTGTATGTATGAGTGCCAAGAAGTGAGTAATACTACCCTCCATAATTTCCCCCCGACCACAGGCCTTAAAAGTAAGAAATTAGAAATGAGAACCAAGATAAAAGAAAAATCTTTGACCCCGGCGGGATTCGAACTGCACGACCTCCGGATTAGAACACCGTCGCTCAACCAACTGGGCTACGAGGCCAGACTAAGTCACGCTATGATCAAAATAATAATTTCATTACGCTCTTCGTCACGCACGCTAAAACAGGGTGATTAGGCAAGTCATGTCGTGACTTATATTATCATCGCAAACACGTAAAAGATACGATAAATCACCAACTTTCACCTGGCCGTAGTATATTTTGGACCCCAAGGGCAGAGAGAACAACGGCGGGGTTAATGCCCCCTGGGGCTTTTCTTGTTTTTGTTTTGTTTTTTACCCCGCCGTCAGGACGGGGTCTAGTAATACCCGTTTTTACCCCGCCGTCAGGACGGGGTCTAGTAATACCCTTTTTTTTCCGTGGTGTTTTTTTACCCCGCCGTCAGGACGGGGTCTAGTAATACCCGTTTTTTTTTTACCCCGCCGTCAGGACGGGGTCTAGTAATACCCGTTTTTTTTTTACCCCGCCGTCAGGACGGGGTCTAGTAATACCCGTTTTTTTTTTACCCCGCCGTCAGGACGGGGTCTAGCAATACTCCATTTTTTTTTTTTTTTTTTTTGTCGTGGTCAGTTGCCCCAGACCTCCGCTCGGTCAAAACAATACTTGCCGGTAAACTTTGTTCATTTAGTGTTTATTCGCCAGAATTTTCATGAAAGTTGGTGTAGAAAATTACCGGCGATTTAATGGCATGAAAATTCCTTCGATGAAAGCAAGAACGAAGGTGCTAGCGAGCTTTGAAGCTGGCATGAATTTGCCAAACCTGCCCTGGCACGTAAACATTACATCACTGAAACACAAAAGGTGATCCGGGGAAGTCCCTTGCTTTCGCCAAGTTGAAAAATTCAATAGTGAAATGCAAGCATATTTTTGGCAGTTTTGCTTTGCTTCGCCGAAATCTTTAGGGAAAGTTGTGTAGAAAAGTACAAGAAATTCAATGGAGTTGACTTCTCTTCAATGAGAGCAAGGACGAAGGTGCTAGCGAGCTTTGAAAGCCAGTGATTCATGCTACGTGCCGTAGCACATAAACATTACGTGATTGAAACACAGAAGCCGATTCGGAGAAGTAAACTTGCTTGCGCCAAATCACTCATCGAATCACGGCCTAAAATAGACCTTTACGGTTTTTCATAGCTACCAGTTTCCTTTAGATTTTAGAATGAGTTTTTTATCAAGAAATCTATTTAAATTTCCGTGCCCTTGCTATTTAGAATTACGCTGACATGTCAGTTCGTTTATTTAAAAAAAACGTGACTTAACTGAGTCACGCTATGGTCAAAATATTTCGTCACGTTCTTCTTCGCGAAAGCTAGGACAAGTGGATGACCAAGGATGAGGGATGGGGTTCATACTATCAGGGATTCATGTTACCACAGGGAGAAGGGTGCGGAGCAGACGCATAAGGGGAAATGGCAGCAAACACAGGTACGATAAATCATCAACTTTAAAATTTACACCACTTGAGCTCGTATCTTGAGTGACCGTAATATATTTTGCTCCCTGGGAGGAGGAGAAAAACGGCGGGGTCCAATGAAAGTAGGAACGAAGGTGCTAGCGAGCTTTGAAGCTGGAATGAATTCGCCTAACTTGCCGTGGCGCGTAAACATTACATCACTGAAACACAGAAGCCGATTCGGGGAAGTCCTTGCTTTCGCCAAGTTGAATAATTCAACAGTCAAATGCAAGCATTTTTTTGGCAGTTTTGCTTTGCTTCGCCAAAATCTTTAGGGAAAGTTGTGTAGAAAAGTACAAGGAATTCAATGGATTTAACATTTCTTCGACGAGAGCAAGGACGAATGTACTAGGGAGCTTAAGTTTGAAAGCTGGCATGAACTCGTGATCGCTATGAGCTTAGTAATTTATGATGTAAAGTATGTATGTATGAGTGCCAAGAAGTGAGTAATACTGCCCTCCATAATTTCCCCCCGACCACAGGCCTTAAAAGTAAGAAATTAGAAATGAGAACCAAGATAAAAGAAAAATCTTTGACCCCGGCGGGATTCGAACCCACGACCTCCGGATTAGAACACCGTCGCTCAACCAACTGAGCTACGAGGCCAGGCTGAGTCACGCTATGATCAAAATAATAGTTTCATCACGCTTTTCGTCACGCACGCTAAAACAGGATGATTAGGCAAGTCGTGCCTTGATTTATTACCCCGCCGTCAGGACGGGGTCTAGTAATACCCGTTTTTTACCCCGCCGTCAGGACGGGGTCTAGCAATACTCCTTTTTTTTTTTTTTTTTCTTTTTGTCGTGGTCAGTTGCCCCAGACCTCCGCTCGGTCAAAACAATACTTGCCGGTAAACTTTGTTCATTTAGTGTTTATTCGCCAGAATTTTCATGAAAGTTGGTGTAGAAAATTACCGGCGATTTAATGGCATGAAAATTCCTTCGATGAAAGCAAGAACGAAGGTGCTAGCGAGCTTTGAAGCTGGCATGAATTTGCCAAACCTGCCCTGGCACGTAAACATTACATCACTGAAACACAAAAGGTGATCCGGGGAAGTCCCTTGCTTTCGCCAAGTTGAAAAATTCAATAGTGAAATGCAAGCATATTTTTGGCAGTTTTGCTTTGCTTCGCCGAAATCTTTAGGGAAAGTTGTGTAGAAAAGTACAAGAAATTCAATGGAGTTGACTTCTCTTCAATGAGAGCAAGGACGAAGGTGCTAGCGAGCTTTGAAAGCCAGTGATTCATGCTACGTGCCGTAGCACATAAACATTACGTGATTGAAACACAGAAGCCGATTCGGAGAAGTACACTTGCTTGCGCCAAATCACTCATCGAATCACGGCCTAAAATAGACCTTTACGGTTTTTCATAACTACCAGTTTCCTTTAGATTTTAGAATGAGTTTTTTATCAAGAAATCTATTTAAATTTCCGTGCCCTTGCTATTTAGAATTACGCTGACATGTCAGTTCGTGTATTTAAAAAAAACGTGACTTAACTGAGTCACGCTATGGTCAAAATATTTCGTCACGTTCTTCTTCGCGAAAGCTAGGACAAGTGGATGACCAAGGATGAGGGATGGGGTTCATACTATCAGGGATTCATGTTACCACAGGGAGAAGGGTGCGGAGCAGACGCATAAGGGGAAATGGCAGCAAACACAGGTACGATAAATCATCAACTTTAAAATTTACACCACTTGAGCTCGTATCTTGAGTGACCGTAATATATTTTGCTCCCTGGGAGGAGGAGAAAAACGGCGGGGTCCAATGAAAGTAGGAACGAAGGTGCTAGCGAGCTTTGAAGCTGGAATGAATTCGCCTAACTTGCCGTGGCGCGTAAACATTACATCACTGAAACACACAGAAGCCGATTCGGGGAAGTCCTTGCTTTCGCCAAGTTGAATAATTCAACAGTCAAATGCAAGCATTTTTTTGGCAGTTTTGCTTTGCTTCGCCAAAATCTTTAGGGAAAGTTGTGTAGAAAAGTACAAGGAATTCAATGGATTTAACATTTCTTCGACGAGAGCAAGGACGAATGTACTAGGGAGCTTAAGTTTGAAAGCTGGCATGAACTCGTGATCGCTATGAGCTTAGTAATTTATGATGTAAAGTATGTATGTATGAGTGCCAAGAAGTGAGTAATACTGCCCTCCATAATTTCCCCCCGACCACAGGCCTTAAAAGTAAGAAATTAGAAATGAGAACCAAGATAAAAGAAAAATCTTTGACCCCGGCGGGATTCGAACCCACGACCTCCGGATTAGAACACCGTCGCTCAACCAACTGAGCTACGAGGCCAGGCTGAGTCACGCTATGATCAAAATAATAGTTTCATCACGCTTTTCGTCACGCACGCTAAAACAGGATGATTAGGCAAGTCGTGCCTTGATTTATATTATCATCGCAAGCACGTAAAAGCTACGATAAATCTCCCCGGGGGGGGAGAACAACGGCGGGGTCTAATGCCCCTGGGGCTTTTCTTGTTTTTTTTTTTTTTTGTCGTGGTCAGTTGCCCCAGACCTTCGCTCGGTCAAAACAATACTTGCCGGTAAACTTTGTCCGTTTAGCGTTTATTCGCCAGAATTTTCATGAAAGTTGGTGTAGAAAATTACCGGCGATTTAATGGCATGAAAATTCCTTCGATGAAAGCAAGAACGAAGGTGCTAGCGAGCTTTGAAGCTGGCATGAATTTGCCAAACCTGCCCTGGCACGTAAACATTACATCACTGAAACACAAAAGGTGATCCGGGGAAGTCCCTTGCTTTCGCCAAGTTGAAAAATTCAACAGTGAAATGCAAGCATATTTTTGGCAGTTTTGCTTTGCTTCGCCAAAATCTTTAGGGAAAGTTGTGTAGAAAAGTACAAGAAATTCAATGGAGTTGACTTCTCTTCAATGAGAGCAAGGACGAAGGTGCTAGCGAGCTTTGAAAGCCAATGATTCATGCTACGTGCCGTAGCACATAAACATTGTGTCATTGAAACACAGAAGCCGATTCGGAGAAGTAAACTTGCTTGCACCAAATCACTCATCGAATCACGGCCTAAAATAGACTTTTTTTGATAGCTACCAGTTTCCTTTAGATTTTAGAATGAGTTTTTTATCAAGAAATCTATTTAAATTTCCGTGCCCTTGCTATTTAGAATTACGCTGACATGTCAGTTCGTTTATTTTTAAAAAACGTGACTTAACTGAGTCACGCTATGGTCAAAATATTTCGTCACGTTCTTCTTCGCGAAAGCTAGGACAAGTGGATGACCAAGGAATGAGGGATGGGGTTCATACTATCAGGGATTCATGTTACCACAGGGAGAAGGGTGCGGAGCAGACGTTCTTCTTCGCGAAAGCTAGGACAAAGGGATAACCAAGGAATGAGGGATGGGTTTCATACTATCAGGGATTCATTTTATCACAGGGAGAAGGGTGCGGAGAAGACGTTAGGGGGAATGGCAGCAAACACGTCAAAGGTACGATAAAGGATAAGATACGGGGAAGTCGCTTGCTTTCGCCAAGTTGAAGAATTCAACCATGAAATGCAAGCATTTTTTTGGCAGTTTTGCCCTGCTTCGCCAAAATCTTTAGGGAACGTTGTGTAGAAAAGTACGAGAAATTCAGTGGAGTTGACTTCTCTTCAATGAGAGCCAGAACGAAGGTGCTAGCGAGCTTTGAAGCTGGCATGAATTCGCTTAACTAATGCCCTGGCACGTAAACATTAGATCACTGAAAACACAGAAGCCGATTCGGGGAAGTCCCTTACTTTCGCCAAGTTGAATAATTCAACAGTCAAATGCAAGCATTTTTTGGCAGTTTTGCTTTGCTTCGCCAAAATTTTTAAGGAAAATTGTGTAGAAAAGTACAAGGAATTCAATGGACTTAACTTTTCTTCGACGAGAACAAGGACGAATGTACTAGCGAGCTTTAGTTTGAAAGCTGGCATGAACTCGCCATCGCTATGAGCTTAGTAATATTATGGTGTAAAGTGTATGATAGAGTGCCAAGAAGTGAGCAATGCTGCCCTCCATAATTTTCCCCCGGTCACAGGCCTTAAAAGAAGAAATTAGAAATGAGAACCAAGATAAAAGAAAAATCTTGACCCCGGCGGGATTTGAACCCACGACCTCCTGATTAGAACGTCGTCGCTCTACCAACTGAGCTACGAGGCCAGGCTGAGTCACGCTATGATCAAAATATTTCATCAAAACTGTTCGTCACGCACGCTAAGACAGGGTGATTAGGCAAGTCATGTCTTGATTTATATTATCATTGCAAACACGTAAAAAATACGATAAATCACCAGCTTTTATAACTTACACCACTTCGGCTTGTACCTTACGTGGCCGTAATATATTTTGGACCCCAAGGGCAGTTCGAACAACGGCGGGGTTAATGCCCCTGGGGCTTTTCTTGTTTTTTTTGGTGGTCACTTGCCCCAGACCTCCGGTTTTCGCTCGGCCAAAGAAATACTCGTCGTGTCTTTCGCTACACAGCCAAGGGCTTTTATCTTGAATGACCTTAACATATTTTACACCCCCCCAGGGGGGAGGAGAACAACTGCAGGGTCTAATGCCCCTGGGGCTTTTCTTGTTTTTTAGTGGTCACTTGCCCCAGACCTCCGCTCGGTCAAAACAATACTTGCGGGTAATCTTCGTTCGTTTATTGTTTATTCGCCAGAATTTTCACGAACTTTGGTGTAGAAAATTACTGCCGATTTAATGGCATAAAAACCCCTTCGATGAAAACAAGAACGAAGGTGCTAGCGAGCTTTGAAGCTGGCATGAATTCGCCTAACTTCCACTGGCACGTAAACATTACATCACTGAAACACAGAAGCCGATTCGGGGAAGTCCCTTGCTTTCGCCAAGTTGAATAATTCAACAGTGAAATACAAGCATTTTTTTTTGGCAGTTTTGCTTTGCTTCGCCAAAATCTTTAGGGAAGGTTGTGTAGAAAAGTACAAGAAATTCAATGGAGTTGAATTCTCTTCGATGAGAGCAAGGACCAAGGCCGCTAGCGAGCTTTGAAAGCCAATGATTCATGCTACGTGCCGTAGCACTTAAACATTAAGTCATTGAAACACGGAAGCCGATTCGGAGAAGTAACTTGCTTGCACTAAATCACTCATCAAATCACGGCCTAAAATAGACTTTTACGTTTTTTTCCAGAGCTACCAGTTTCCTTTGGATTTTAGAATAAGTTTATTTACCAACAGAATTATTTAAATTTCCGTGCCCTTGCTATTTAGAATTACGCTGACATGTCAGTTCGTTTATTTAAATAACGTGACGTAACTGAGTCACGCTGTGGTCAAAATATTTCGTCACGTTCCCCTTCGCGAAAGCTAGGGCAAGTGGATGACGGGATTGAGGGATGGGTTCATACTATCAGGGATTCATGTTATCACAGGGAGAAGGTTGCAAAGAAGACGTAAGGGGGAATGGCAGCAAACACGTCAAAGGTACGATAAATCACCAACTTTGAAATTTAAACGACTTGGGCTCGTATCTTGAGTGACCGTAATATATTTTGCTCCCCGGGAGGAGGAGAAAAACGGCGGGGTCCACTGCCCCCGGGGCATTTCTTGTTTTTTATTTGGTGGTCACTTGCCCCAGACCTCCGCTGGGTCAAAACAATACTTGCCGGTAGTCTTCGGGCGTTTAGCGTTTATTCACCAGAATTTTCATGAAAGTTGGTGTAGAAAATTACTGCCGATTTAATGGCATAAAAACCCCTTCGATGAAAGGAAGAACGAAGATGCTAGCGAGCTTTGAAGCTGGCATGAATTCGCCTAACTTGCCCTGGCACGTAAACATTACATCACTAAAACACAGAAGCCGATTCGGGGAAGTCCCTTGCTTTCGCCAAGTTGAATAATTCAACAGTGAAATGCAAGCATTTTTTGGGCAATTTGCTTTAATTTGCCAAAATCTTTAGGGAAGGTTGTGTAGGAAAGTACATGAAATTCAATGGAGTTGACTTTTCTTCGACGAGAGCAAGGATGAAGGTGCAAGCGAGGTTTGAAGCTGGCATGAATTCGCCTAACTTGCCCTGGCACGTAAACATTACGTCACTGAAACACAGACGCCGATTCGGGGAAGTTCCTTGCTTTCGTCAAGTCATTCAAGGCATCATGGCCTAAAAGTAGACTTTTACGTTTCTATTTTCGGTAGATAACCGTTCGCTTTAGATTTTGGGATAATTTTTTTCTTTATCAATAAATCTCATTTCCGTGTCCTTGTCATTTACAATTACGCTGATATGTCAGTTCGTTTTAAAAAACCGTGACGTAACTGAGTCACGCTATGGTCAAACTATTTCGTCACGTTCTTCTTCGCGAGTGCTAGAACTGTTCTAACAACAGGTGGATGACCAAGGAATGAGGAATGGGAAAGCTGTTCATACTATTAGGGATTCCTGTTATCACACGGAGAAGGGTGCAGAGAGCACTTAGCGGGGAGCTGGGGGGGGGGCGAGGTACGATAACTCACCAACTTCAAAAATTTACACCACTTGGGCTCGTATCTTGAGTAACCGTAGTGTATTTTACGCCCAAAGGGAGAGAAAAAAACGGCGGGATTCAATGCCCCTGGGGCTTTTCTTGCTTTTTTTTTGGTGGTCACTTGCCGCAGACCTCCGGTTTTCGCTCGGCCAAACAAATACGTCTTGCAGACGTTCGGTCAACAGCATACTATTCGCGGCAGTCCTTTTCACGCTCGCTAATAAGAGATGGAGATATGCGACCGCGCTTTGTGAGTTGGACGTGAAGAAAGGAGGGGGTAAGGGGGGAGGGAAAGCGAAAAGCGCGGAGGCTAATGGAGGAGAGCGTGAAAGGAAGCGACATGCCACGGCTGCTGATATCCGAAGGATTCTAACGCCATCTGGGCCGAAATGATATGCAGAGCTCTTATTTATACTCCCACTGTAAGGGACTGGCGCGAATAGCATACTATCCGCGGCAGTCCCTTTCACCCTTGCCAATAAGAGATGGAGATATGCTCCCGCACTAAGACGTCCAACGTTTAATACGGCCTAAAGACCCTAGAAGTCTGCCAATACTTAAACATCACACACGTCAGGTCCCACACTTAAACTAGAAAATCCCAGCCAGCCAAAGCTCAACCTAAGACGAAGCGCTGGCGGGAAAGGCGACAGCAAAATGGACGAGGCTGTTCAAGTCAGTGTAAGAATCTGCAAGGGTCTGGGTAGAAGGAACGTGACGAGACAATAGCTCTGAAGGTCCTTCGGGACGTAAAACTTGCGCAACTTTCAAAGAGTGAGACGCTGTAGGAGTGTGGCACCAACCAACATGTTCCATAATGTCTGCAAGCTGACTACCCAAAAGGGCTAGAGTGATGGCTAAGCCGGCTCTCAAGCTGTGCAAAGTTTCTCCGTTGTAAATTTTTGCCTCCTGTAGATAGCAACGGAGTCGCCACTGCAAAGTGGAGTTAGCAATTTGCTTATTTTGGATCTTCCCTGCAGAGCTGAGAGGGCGAAACAAGTAACCAGCCAATAGATCCACAGAAAGCGCGGAGGAGATGGCGACGTAAAGCTCTATGGCCTTAACAGGACAAAGAGACAAATCGGAATGGCGACGAATGCCGAACAGATTGGCAGAGCCATCCCTGACGGATTTACCCCAGACGTGATTGAACAGGAGACCATCGTTTCGCGGAAACCGCATTATTTCTTGGGTCTTAACCAGAGTAAGATCATTTGCTCGATCCCCGCTGAAAAAGAGCCCTTAAAACAAAGCAGCGTCTCTCGCATAGACAAATAGCTGGGGAGCAGTAATGCCAGGACCTAACATTTTTTCCTGGATAAGACGAGAAAGCTGAACAATATTGACGAGGAAGAGTGGTGTCGCCTGCTTAGGGGTAACAGCAGCTTGCAACTGCTCAGACGTGAAGGCCTTAAGGTAGGCTTTGACTTCCGCCGAAGCTGCAGGGTTTCCTAAGCCCAGAGCGGAGTTTCAATCCCCTTCCCTCCCTGCTTCTTTAAAAATGGCCCTGAGCTTTCCAATGTAGGAATCGACGGTAGCATAAGAAAGGCGAACAGGGCAACCACAGCTATGCAGCTGATGCTTTCCTAGGTATGGACAAGCGATAACATGGACTTGTGTTTCCCTCGGGAATCTTTCCAAGCAAGAAATCGACAAGCATCTTTAGGGGTAGCGGAAAACAGGGTCTTATTGCCCGGCAGAGAACCCAAAAAGGCGGAGAACTCCTTCTTCAGGGAGTTTTTTTGTTTGGCGTAAGCGGAGGACAAAGCAATGCCTTGCAATTGGTCGAGACGGTTATCTATTGCAGAAATATCCGGGGCAACCGAAAGAGGTTGGGAAGCGGAGAGGGCAGGTCTCTTGAATCCGCACATCTGGCAAAATCGGAAATCCTGATCATTCGGATATTTGCATTCTGGACATTGGACAGCAGGAACAAAAATGCGGGCAACTGGGGGAAGGCCCTATAGAAAAATAGAGCAGGAAAGAATTAATAAAAGTTTAAGGAAAATTACGGGCAGAAAACAACAGACGAAACAAAGATGTCAAATAATTTTATTAACAAAAAACAGCTAGGAAAACAGGCAAAGCATGAACGAAAGAAGACGGAAAAATCCGATTCTTAAAGTTCCAACGATCTGAAACGTCTGAAGACTTCTTTACACAGGGTCGATACGAAACGCCCATAAATCCCAAGGTAGAGACCAGAAATCGTGATAGCCACTCTTGGAGGGTGGGTGCAAAACACCCACCTTGCCCTCACGTGCAAGAAGCAGGCTAGATGGAGAACAATGTGGGAGAAGAGCCCACCAAAAACGACGAGGTCGAACATCCGGAACCACTATGGTAAACGAGACGCGAAAGGAGGACGAGAAGCGGAGAACATTGGGGATGAGGCAGATGGGCGAAAAAACGTACGGATTGGAGAACAGTTGAGGAGGGTGAATGTCGGGCGATTGGCTGGGTGTGGAGAAAAGAATGGCAGCATTACATTAGTCGAGGAGCGCATGACGTTGGACGGAAGAGCCATGAAATCAACTGAATGACCATTTGGACCACCAAACGCGTCTTGTAGTCGCTTCCAACAACTGACAGACAGACGGGAATCCGCTAGGGAGAGAGAGCGAGAAGGCTGGTCGGCAAGGTTGTTGGTAGAAGGAAAGTGGAAGAGGCGAAGAATGCAGTTAGTGGACATCAGAGCCTCGAAGATGGACTTCAACGCGTCCGACAAGGCATGGTACCTAGCGGATTGGCTGTTCCAGGCATGAAATAGCGCAGAACTGTCAACGTAAACATCAACTCTTGAGTCCTTGATAGTTGCATCAAAAGACGAAAGTGCATTGCTAAGAGCCAGAGCTTCCTTGACTGCAATATCAGATGATAAAATTTTCACAGGCCAGTAGTCAGAAGCATAGAGGGGAACTGCGGTTGGATTTAGCACGCCAGCCCAGCGGTAGGAAGAGGCATCAGTGTACCTGAGAAATTGGCGGTGTCGCTCCGATCGCCATGGAAGGAACCCTGACCGGGACTTGAGAAAAAGCCAGTGCTCAATTTTACGGCGCAGAGGAACTGACAAAGGGAGTGGCCTAGAAGAGCGAGAGGCACGCGAAATAGCCAAGTTGATCTCGTTAGTGAATAACCTGGCGCCCGGCACTGCCATAGACATTGACATACACTTTCCTGCTAATCTTTGCAAGTCAGTCATAGGAACCTGGTTGGAATCCAGGATCGCTTCGACAAGAGAAATGAACTTCTGCTTCTATCTGGAAGAAGACGAAAGGCCTGCAAGCGGGAGTCGCACTCAAACCCAAGAAAAGGAACTGATTGTGATGGCTGAAGGATGGATTTCTGAAGCCCAATACAGTGACCCAGTTTGATTAACGTATAACAGACCAAGAAGGACGCAATATGGGCACTAACGAGGTTCAGTTTGTCCGGATCAAGGGACTTCACGAGATTGGAATCACGAGGTAAACGAATCTGCGAGGAATGACGGTCATCAATGTACAAGGAACAAGGGATGCGAATGGAACGAAAGTAGTGGGAAACAAGAAGGCCAGTGGAATGATACACGAAGGCCGATAACTTCCAACCAAAAGGGATGGTATTACTGGTGAAGTACCACCCATTCCACTCAAATCCAAAGTACGTCCTGCTGGATGTGGCAAGGAGGATGTGATCATATCCAGATTTATCATCGCACACAGTTTGATACGCGTCCTTACTGACATATAAGGGAAGTTGATGAAGATGGTCAAGAGAAAACGGCCGATCATCCATCCACAAATTCAAAAACCTATTGTCATTACAAAGTCTAGGCTTTGAGGGTTCAACCGTGAGGGGCATGACGAGGTGAGGAGGATCAACCTCGCCCACCTTGCCCCAAACCGAAATGGCACCAGTAGAGAGGCGTTGCAAAATCGTGTCAGCAATGAACTTGGCAAAAGGTGCACAAGACTTGTGATTGTAAAAGATCCGCTGGGGTGGGGAGGCCGAGTCAAAATGTTCACCCTTGAAGTTGCCTTTAAAGTGCCTGAAATAGCGCTGTACTTGCACCTTATTCTCCAGCCAATCCAGAACGTTCCGGGATAGAGGAGAGGAGATTGAAGCAGCTATATTTTCCCACTCCTGCAGATGGTGATGCAACTGACCGGCAAGAAAACTAGCAGGGTCTGGGAAGGCAAGCATAGTGACGTCCACTGAAACGTCACCACGGGGAACATATCTACCCAATCCGAAGCCAAGTGAGAATTATAAGGCTGAGGGGACTGAAGCCCGGGCTGTAGGGACTTGCCATCGTGACACACCCGTGAAACACTGTGTTGTTTGACGGATAGCGCGTCAAAAGAATCCGAGGACTCCCATGCTGGAACGGTGTAGGAGATTTTGCAACGCTTGGAGGGAGGTTGGAAAAGGAAAAAAGCGGGGAAAAAGAACTGAAACTTAAATCCGAAAAATGTCCGAGAAGAACGCAAATAAGAAACGAAACGAAAAAGATATGAAAGTGTCCTAAGAAACGAAACTGCCCTCCCCCCCAGACAACAAAATGTAAAATAAAACAAAGGTTATTAAACCGCTTAAAACATCTGGAAGCCATGTGGCCAGGCGAACCACATGCGTAGCAAAAGATGCTTGGACGTCTGGCGGTTGGACGAGCAGATGCCTGAGCGGAAGTTCCGCTGGAGCCAGAAACGGGACCGGGGGCAGAAGACTTAAAGGACTTATCCACATAGGCCAAGGCCTCAAGAACTTTTGCGTGCTCCTTATCCGCCAAAAGGGCTACAAAATACGCTTTGAATTGCTTCTTCGAGACAAGTAACTTCTCGCTAAGCGTACAGGCTATGGCGTCAAAGGTTGGAGCCTTCTCGTGCCCTGGCAGTTTGGCGGCTGTAGCAAGCTGCTCTGCCATGGCCAGGGCGTCATATTTGTCAAAATCCTACTCTCTTCTGAATCCGTATTGGGTAATTCTAGACAGGCGAGCTGGGACATCAGAGAGACTGCCAGCATCCTCTAGGGATTTAATCCTGGCGGTAAGCTGCGCAAGGAGGTCATCCTGAAAAAACCGAGAGGAGCGCATGAATAAAAACATCTACAGGCTGCCAGCCCTCAGGAGGGAAAACGGTAAAACAAAACACAAGGGATAAGCACACAAGGAAAAAGACAAGAGCGCAAGGACCCACCCAAGGGATGGCAGCCTGAGCGTCAGTAATCCGACTAGGGTATAAGATACCCTGTCAGGCTACCAGAGGAAAGGATATGAAAATGATTTGCGAGAGGACGCGTATTGAAATCATAAACCATAAGGAGACACGACATCAAACTATAATAAACAAATTTAATATTAAGTGAATACAGCTTGAGAATAAATCCAATTATGACAAAAGGGGAATTTTCCAAAAGTTACGATAAATTCTCCCAACTAGAACCAACAAAAAATACGTGGAAAACAGTGGGGAGAAATAGTGTGGGGCTTCAATTCTACAGAAAAAAGGGTAAGAAAAATCACAACAGCCGTTTAAAATAACACTGAAAAAGAATAAAAATAAAAGGGAAGAAATACGGTGAAGTTCGCCGCCATTAATAAAAGCAAAGGGAATGGCGCGAGAAAACCAAAAGTGCCGAAACAACAAAACTATGCAATAGACAGAAAACAAAAGGTGTTGTAAAAGGGGAGGAAAAACGAAGGCACAACAGTCAATCGAACACCAATTAAATGTAAATGACGCAAAATGAAAAAACACGACAGAAAAAACCTCAACAGTATGAAAGCAAAATTTTAGGGCAATAAAACCAGGGGAGACAATGGAAACCATGTAAATCCAACCTAGATTAGGAAGCTACAAAATCTAAAGCGCGCAAAATCAAAAGTTGGAAACGGGGAACTGAACTGAACTCCACAAACCTATGTTCGGGAGACGATACACGCACAAAGAATACATTGAAAAACATACGCGATGAAATTTAAAATGGGCGTTGAGGGAATAGCACTGGACAAAAGCGAAATTTGCGAGGCAAAGTTAGCATAACAAAAAACTTCAGAAAACAACAAAGCCAAATAAAAACTTTGGCTTTGGCCCAAGCAAACCCGAAGCTTGCAAGGCGAAATGCGTAACACAAAATCGATTGTAAAGTACAAACAAAGCATAAAAGCGAACAAATTCATAAGGGAGGGAGGAAACAGCACAGCACAAACCCGGAGTTTGCGAGGCGAAGCACACTGACATAAACAAACGTGAGCAAAAGGGAAGCGCAACACAAACCCGGTGTTTGCGAGGCGAAGCACACTGACAAAACAAATAAAATTATGAATATATGATATTCATATATTTGAACTGCGGAATGAAGAAATAAATGTAAAGAAGATCCTCGCAGTTATTAACGCAACTTATGCAGTTGCGAAAAGAAAGCCTGAAAAAAAAATCAGGCTTGCCAGGATTCGAACCCTGACCTCTGCGATACCGGTGCAGCGCTCTCACCAATTGAGCTAACAAGCCAACTGGGAGCTGGTCATTAAGTTGGTTCGTAATATGCCCAGGAAAGATGAAGATGAAATTATGAATGTATGAAACTCATATCTTTGAACTGCGGAATGGTTGGTCAATTGGTTAGAGCGCTGCACCGGTATCGCAGAGGTCAGGGTTCGAATCCCGGCAAGCCTGATTTTTTTCAGGCTTTCTTTTCGCAACTGCATAAGTTGCGTTAATAACTGCGAGGATCTTCTTTACATTTAAAACAAATAAACGTGTGCAAAAGGGGAAGGGAACTAAGATAGAAGCACTGCACAAACCCGGAGTTTGCGAGGCGAAGCAAACCGACAAAACAAATAAACGTGTGTAAAAGGGGAAGGGAACCGAAGATAGAAGCACAGCACAAACCCGGTGTTTGCGAGGCGAAGCACACCGACAAAACAAATAAACGTGTGCAAAAGGGGAAGGGAACCGAAGATAGAAGCACAGCACAAACCCGGTGTTTGCGAGGCGAAGCACACTGACATAACAAACAAACGTGTGCAAAGGGAGAGGGAGCCGAAGATAGAAGCACAGCACAAACCCGGTGTTTGCGAGGCGAAGCACACTGACATAACAAATAAACGCGTGCAAAGGGAGAGGGAGCCGAAGATAGAAGCACTGCACAAACCCGGTGTTTGCGAGGCGAAGCACACTGACATAACAAATAAACGTGTGCAAAGGGAGAGGGAGCCGAAGATAGAAGCATTGCATAAACCCGGTGTTTGCGAGGCGAAGCACACTGACATAACAAATAAACGTGTGCAAAGGGAGAGGGAGCCGAAGATAGAGGCACAGCACAAACCCGGTGTTTGCGAGGCGAAGCACACTGACATAACAAATAAACGTGTGCAAAGGGAGAGGGAGCCGAAGATAGAAGCACTGCACAAACCCGGTGTTTGCGAGGCGAAGCACACTGACATAACAAATAAACGTGTGCAAAGGGAGAGGGAGCCGAAGGTAGAAGCACCGCACAAACCCGGTGTTTGCGAGGCGAAGCACACTGACATAACAAATAAACGTG
>OZ024896.1:23159891-23180197 GCA_964017195.1 Siderastrea radians
AAAGAAGCGAGAAAAAATTAGAAATGAATCAGCAAAAAAAAAAAAAAAAAAAAAAAAAAAACAAGTCCAAATTTTGGCTTATGCGCATGCCTGAAACCAAAATAATGTACAATTTTCAACAGAAGCTGGTTCAAAATTGAGCTAAAATGTAAGAAAACGCTTTTGTAGCAAAGTGTAGTGGCATTTGGCACCATAGCACTTCAAAAACCGCCTTAGCGGTAAAAAATGCGTTTTTCTAAGGGAAAAACGCTGACGGTAAAGAGTTAAAGAAAAGGACATTTTGTTTCAAATGTGTTCTTTTTTTGCATTAAACCTGATAAATCAACCAAAATCAGTCTCAAACGAGTAAGATTTGTCATGATCAACGATTTTCGATAGTTTAGTTAACTCTTTCCGTCAAGAGTTGTATTTTCCCGACGTCGAAGTCGGGAACCATTCAGCCACTTGTGACGTCATCATTTTTGACGTCACCAGATTGTTTTGATAAGCAGCTAGCACAGCAAGGACAGATCCATCCATACGTGTGTCCATTTTGAATATCGACCAAATCCTGGCAGAGCTATACCAGAAAAACGTGTCCAATTTTGGCTGCAAAGTTGGTGGTAAAATAGGCCAAGTCACCTAGTTGATCAATGTTCCATTTCCAGGTTTTTAGAAGGACTGAGGCCAAACTTTTCCAGTGGATAGAAAGGTGATAAAGGGTAGAAGATAAAGAGAAAAGAAAGGGAGAGAAAAAGGAAAGCAAAAGAAGCGAGAAAAAATTAGAAATGAATCAGCAAAAAAAAAAAAAAAAAAAAAAAAAAACAAGTCCAAATTTTGGCTTATGCGCATGCCTGAAACCAAAATAATGTACAATTTTCACAGAAGCTGGTTCAAAATTGAGCTAAAATGTAAGAAAACGCTTTTGTAGCAAAGTGTAGTGGCATTTGGCACCATAGCACTTCAAAAACCGCCTTAGCGGTAAAAAATGCGTTTTTCTAAGGGAAAAACGCTGACGGTAAAGAGTTAAAGAAAAGGACATTTTGTTTCAAATGTGTTCTTTTTTTGCATTAAACCTGATAAATCAACCAAAATCAGTCTCAAACGAGTAAGATTTGTCATGATCAACGATTTTCGATAGTTTAGTTAACTCTTTTCCGTCAAGAGTTGTATTTTCCCGACGTCGAAGTCGGGAACCATTCAGCCACTTGTGACGTCATCATTTTTGACGTCACCAGATTGTTTTGATAAGCAGCTAGCACAGCAAGGACAGATCCATCCATACGTGTGTCCATTTTGAATATCGACCAAATCCTGGCAGAGCTATACCAGAAAAACGTGTCCAATTTTGGCTGCAAAGTTGGTGGTAAAATAGGCCAAGTCACCTAGTTGATCAATGTTCCATTTCCAGGTTTTTAGAAGGACTGAGGCCAAAACTTTTCCAGTGGATAGAAAGGTGATAAAGGGTAGAAGATAAAGAGAAAAGAAAGGGAGAGAAAAAGGAAAGCAAAAGAAGCGAGAAAAAATTAGAAATGAATCAGCAAAAAAAAAAAAAAAAAAAAAAAAAACAAGTCCAAATTTTGGCTTATGCGCATGCCTGAAACCAAAATAATGTACAATTTTCAACAGAAGCTGGTTCAAAATTGAGCTAAAATGTAAGAAAACGCTTTTGTAGCAAAGTGTAGTGGCATTTGGCACCATAGCACTTCAAAAACCGCCTTAGCGGTAAAAAATGCGTTTTTCTAAGGGAAAAACGCTGACGGTAAAGAGTTAAAGAAAAGGACATTTTGTTTCAAATGTGTTCTTTTTTTGCATTAAACCTGATAAATCAACCAAAATCAGTCTCAAACGAGTAAGATTTGTCATGATCAACGATTTTCGATAGTTTAGTTAACTCTTTTCCGTCAAGAGTTGTATTTTCCCGACGTCGAAGTCGGGAACCATTCAGCCACTTGTGACGTCATCATTTTTGACGTCACCAGATTGTTTTGATAAGCAGCTAGCACAGCAAGGACAGATCCATCCATACGTGTGTCCATTTTGAATATCGACCAAATCCTGGCAGAGCTATACCAGAAAAACGTGTCCAATTTTGGCTGCAAAGTTGGTGGTAAAATAGGCCAAGTCACCTAGTTGATCAATGTTCCATTTCCAGGTTTTTAGAAGGACTGAGGCCAAAACTTTTCCAGTGGATAGAAAGGTGATAAAGGGTAGAAGATAAAGAGAAAAGAAAGGGAGAGAAAAAGGAAAGCAAAAGAAGCGAGAAAAAATTAGAAATGAATCAGCAAAAAAAAAAAAAAAAAAAAAAAAAAACAAGTCCAAATTTTGGCTTATGCGCATGCCTGAAACCAAAATAATGTACAATTTTCAACAGAAGCTGGTTCAAAATTGAGCTAAAATGTAAGAAAACGCTTTTGTAGCAAAGTGTAGTGGCATTTGGCACCATAGCACTTCAAAAACCGCCTTAGCGGTAAAAAATGCGTTTTTCTAAGGGAAAAACGCTGACGGTAAAGAGTTAAAGAAAAGGACATTTTGTTTCAAATGTGTTCTTTTTTTGCATTAAACCTGATAAATCAACCAAAATCAGTCTCAAACGAGTAAGATTTGTCATGATCAACGATTTTCGATAGTTTAGTTAACTCTTTTCCGTCAAGAGTTGTATTTTCCCGACGTCGAAGTCGGGAACCATTCAGCCACTTGTGACGTCATCATTTTTGACGTCACCAGATTGTTTTGATAAGCAGCTAGCACAGCAAGGACAGATCCATCCATACGTGTGTCCATTTTGAATATCGACCAAATCCTGGCAGAGCTATACCAGAAAAACGTGTCCAATTTTGGCTGCAAAGTTGGTGGTAAAATAGGCCAAGTCACCTAGTTGATCAATGTTCCATTTCCAGGTTTTTAGAAGGACTGAGGCCAAAACTTTTCCAGTGGATAGAAAGGTGATAAAGGGTAGAAGATAAAGAGAAAAGAAAGGGAGAGAAAAAGGAAAGCAAAAGAAGCGAGAAAAAATTAGAAATGAATCAGCAAAAAAAAAAAAAAAAAAAAAAAAAAAAACAAGTCCAAATTTTGGCTTATGCGCATGCCTGAAACCAAAATAATGTACAATTTTCAACAGAAGCTGGTTCAAAATTGAGCTAAAATGTAAGAAAACGCTTTTGTAGCAAAGTGTAGTGGCATTTGGCACCATAGCACTTCAAAAACCGCCTTAGCGGTAAAAAATGCGTTTTTCTAAGGGAAAAACGCTGACGGTAAAGAGTTAAAGAAAAGGACATTTTGTTTCAAATGTGTTCTTTTTTTTGCATTAAACCTGATAAATCAACCAAAATCAGTCTCAAACGAGTAAGATTTGTCATGATCAACGATTTTCGATAGTTTAGTTAACTCTTTTCCGTCAAGAGTTGTATTTTCCCGACGTCGAAGTCGGGAACCATTCAGCCACTTGTGACGTCATCATTTTTGACGTCACCAGATTGTTTTGATAACAGCTAGCACAGCAAGGACAGATCCATCCATACGTGTGTCCATTTTGAATATCGACCAAATCCTGGCAGAGCTATACCAGAAAAACGTGTCCAATTTTGGCTGCAAAGTTGGTGGTAAAATAGGCCAAGTCACCTAGTTGATCAATGTTCCATTTCCAGGTTTTTAGAAGGACTGAGGCCAAAACTTTTCCAGTGGATAGAAAGGTGATAAAGGGTAGAAGATAAAGAGAAAAGAAAGGGAGAGAAAAAGGAAAGCAAAAGAAGCGAGAAAAAATTAGAAATGAATCAGCAAAAAAAAAAAAAAAAAAAAAAAAAAAACAAGTCCAAATTTTGGCTTATGCGCATGCCTGAAACCAAAATAATGTACAATTTTCAACAGAAGCTGGTTCAAAATTGAGCTAAAATGTAAGAAAACGCTTTGTAGCAAAGTGTAGTGGCATTTGGCACCATAGCACTTCAAAAACCGCCTTAGCGGTAAAAAATGCGTTTTTCTAAGGGAAAAACGCTGACGGTAAAGAGTTAAAGAAAAGGACATTTTGTTTCAAATGTGTTCTTTTTTTGCATTAAACCTGATAAATCAACCAAAATCAGTCTCAAACGAGTAAGATTTGTCATGATCAACGATTTTCGATAGTTTAGTTAACTCTTTTCCGTCAAGAGTTGTATTTTCCCGACGTCGAAGTCGGGAACCATTCAGCCACTTGTGACGTCATCATTTTTGACGTCACCAGATTGTTTTGATAAGCAGCTAGCACAGCAAGGACAGATCCATCCATACGTGTGTCCATTTTGAATATCGACCAAATCCTGGCAGAGCTATACCAGAAAAACGTGTCCAATTTTGGCTGCAAAGTTGGTGGTAAAATAGGCCAAGTCACCTAGTTGATCAATGTTCCATTTCCAGGTTTTTAGAAGGACTGAGGCCAAAACTTTTCCAGTGGATAGAAAGGTGATAAAGGGTAGAAGATAAAGAGAAAAGAAAGGGAGAGAAAAAGGAAAGCAAAAGAAGCGAGAAAAAATTAGAAATGAATCAGCAAAAAAAAAAAAAAAAAAAAAAAAAAAACAAGTCCAAATTTTGGCTTATGCGCATGCCTGAAACCAAAATAATGTACAATTTTCAACAGAAGCTGGTTCAAAATTGAGCTAAAATGTAAGAAAACGCTTTTGTAGCAAAGTGTAGTGGCATTTGGCACCATAGCACTTCAAAAACCGCCTTAGCGGTAAAAAATGCGTTTTTCTAAGGGAAAAACGCTGACGGTAAAGAGTTAAAGAAAAGGACATTTTGTTTCAAATGTGTTCTTTTTTTGCATTAAACCTGATAAATCAACCAAAATCAGTCTCAAACGAGTAAGATTTGTCATGATCAACGATTTTCGATAGTTTAGTTAACTCTTTTCCGTCAAGAGTTGTATTTTCCCGACGTCGAAGTCGGGAACCATTCAGCCACTTGTGACGTCATCATTTTTGACGTCACCAGATTGTTTTGATAAGCAGCTAGCACAGCAAGGACAGATCCATCCATACGTGTGTCCATTTTGAATATCGACCAAATCCTGGCAGAGCTATACCAGAAAAACGTGTCCAATTTTGGCTGCAAAGTTGGTGGTAAAATAGGCCAAGTCACCTAGTTGATCAATGTTCCATTTCCAGGTTTTTAGAAGGACTGAGGCCAAAACTTTTCCAGTGGATAGAAAGGTGATAAAGGGTAGAAGATAAAGAGAAAAGAAAGGGAGAGAAAAAGGAAAGCAAAAGAAGCGAGAAAAAATTAGAAATGAATCAGCAAAAAAAAAAAAAAAAAAAAAAAAAAAACAAGTCCAAATTTTGGCTTATGCGCATGCCTGAAACCAAAATAATGTACAATTTTCAACAGAAGCTGGTTCAAAATTGAGCTAAAATGTAAGAAAACGCTTTTGTAGCAAAGTGTAGTGGCATTTGGCACCATAGCACTTCAAAAACCGCCTTAGCGGTAAAAAATGCGTTTTTCTAAGGGAAAAACGCTGACGGTAAAGAGTTAAAGAAAAGGACATTTTGTTTCAAATGTGTTCTTTTTTTGCATTAAACCTGATAAATCAACCAAAATCAGTCTCAAACGAGTAAGATTTGTCATGATCAACGATTTTCGATAGTTTAGTTAACTCTTTTCCGTCAAGAGTTGTATTTTCCCGACGTCGAAGTCGGGAACCATTCAGCCACTTGTGACGTCATCATTTTTGACGTCACCAGATTGTTTTGATAAGCAGCTAGCACAGCAAGGACAGATCCATCCATACGTGTGTCCATTTTGAATATCGACCAAATCCTGGCAGAGCTATACCAGAAAAACGTGTCCAATTTTGGCTGCAAAGTTGGTGGTAAAATAGGCCAAGTCACCTAGTTGATCAATGTTCCATTTCCAGGTTTTTAGAAGGACTGAGGCCAAAACTTTTCCAGTGGATAGAAAGGTGATAAAGGGTAGAAGATAAAGAGAAAAGAAAGGGAGAGAAAAAGGAAAGCAAAAGAAGCGAGAAAAAATTAGAAATGAATCAGCAAAAAAAAAAAAAAAAAAAAAAAAAAACAAGTCCAAATTTTGGCTTATGCGCATGCCTGAAACCAAAATAATGTACAATTTTCAACAGAAGCTGGTTCAAAATTGAGCTAAAATGTAAGAAAACGCTTTTGTAGCAAAGTGTAGTGGCATTTGGCACCATAGCACTTCAAAAACCGCCTTAGCGGTAAAAAATGCGTTTTTCTAAGGGAAAAACGCTGACGGTAAAGAGTTAAAGAAAAGGACATTTTGTTTCAAATGTGTTCTTTTTTTGCATTAAACCTGATAAATCAACCAAAATCAGTCTCAAACGAGTAAGATTTGTCATGATCAACGATTTTCGATAGTTTAGTTAACTCTTTTCCGTCAAGAGTTGTATTTTCCCGACGTCGAAGTCGGGAACCATTCAGCCACTTGTGACGTCATCATTTTTGACGTCACCAGATTGTTTTGATAAGCAGCTAGCACAGCAAGGACAGATCCATCCATACGTGTGTCCATTTTGAATATCGACCAAATCCTGGCAGAGCTATACCAGAAAAACGTGTCCAATTTTGGCTGCAAAGTTGGTGGTAAAATAGGCCAAGTCACCTAGTTGATCAATGTTCCATTTCCAGGTTTTTAGAAGGACTGAGGCCAAAACTTTTCCAGTGGATAGAAAGGTGATAAAGGGTAGAAGATAAAGAGAAAAGAAAGGGAGAGAAAAAGGAAAGCAAAAGAAGCGAGAAAAAATTAGAAATGAATCAGCAAAAAAAAAAAAAAAAAAAAAAAAAACAAGTCCAAATTTTGGCTTATGCGCATGCCTGAAACCAAAATAATGTACAATTTTCAACAGAAGCTGGTTCAAAATTGAGCTAAAATGTAAGAAAACGCTTTTGTAGCAAAGTGTAGTGGCATTTGGCACCATAGCACTTCAAAAACCGCCTTAGCGGTAAAAAATGCGTTTTTCTAAGGGAAAAACGCTGACGGTAAAGAGTTAAAGAAAAGGACATTTTGTTTCAAATGTGTTCTTTTTTTGCATTAAACCTGATAAATCAACCAAAATCAGTCTCAAACGAGTAAGATTTGTCATGATCAACGATTTTCGATAGTTTAGTTAACTCTTTTCCGTCAAGAGTTGTATTTTCCCGACGTCGAAGTCGGGAACCATTCAGCCACTTGTGACGTCATCATTTTTGACGTCACCAGATTGTTTTGATAAGCAGCTAGCACAGCAAGGACAGATCCATCCATACGTGTGTCCATTTTGAATATCGACCAAATCCTGGCAGAGCTATACCAGAAAAACGTGTCCAATTTTGGCTGCAAAGTTGGTGGTAAAATAGGCCAAGTCACCTAGTTGATCAATGTTCCATTTCCAGGTTTTTAGAAGGACTGAGGCCAAAACTTTTCCAGTGGATAGAAAGGTGATAAAGGGTAGAAGATAAAGAGAAAAGAAAGGGAGAGAAAAAGGAAAGCAAAAGAAGCGAGAAAAAATTAGAAATGAATCAGCAAAAAAAAAAAAAAAAAAAAAAAAAAAACAAGTCCAAATTTTGGCTTATGCGCATGCCTGAAACCAAAATAATGTACAATTTTCAACAGAAGCTGGTTCAAAATTGAGCTAAAATGTAAGAAAACGCTTTTGTAGCAAAGTGTAGTGGCATTTGGCACCATAGCACTTCAAAAACCGCCTTAGCGGTAAAAAATGCGTTTTTCTAAGGGAAAAACGCTGACGGTAAAGAGTTAAAGAAAAGGACATTTTGTTTCAAATGTGTTCTTTTTTTGCATTAAACCTGATAAATCAACCAAAATCAGTCTCAAACGAGTAAGATTTGTCATGATCAACGATTTTCGATAGTTTAGTTAACTCTTTTCCGTCAAGAGTTGTATTTTCCCGACGTCGAAGTCGGGAACCATTCAGCCACTTGTGACGTCATCATTTTTGACGTCACCAGATTGTTTTGATAAGCAGCTAGCACAGCAAGGACAGATCCATCCATACGTGTGTCCATTTTGAATATCGACCAAATCCTGGCAGAGCTATACCAGAAAAACGTGTCCAATTTTGGCTGCAAAGTTGGTGGTAAAATAGGCCAAGTCACCTAGTTGATCAATGTTCCATTTCCAGGTTTTTAGAAGGACTGAGGCCAAAACTTTTCCAGTGGATAGAAAGGTGATAAAGGGTAGAAGATAAAGAGAAAAGAAAGGGAGAGAAAAAGGAAAGCAAAAGAAGCGAGAAAAAATTAGAAATGAATCAGCAAAAAAAAAAAAAAAAAAAAAAAAAAACAAGTCCAAATTTTGGCTTATGCGCATGCCTGAAACCAAAATAATGTACAATTTTCAACAGAAGCTGGTTCAAAATTGAGCTAAAATGTAAGAAAACGCTTTTGTAGCAAAGTGTAGTGGCATTTGGCACCATAGCACTTCAAAAACCGCCTTAGCGGTAAAAAATGCGTTTTTCTAAGGGAAAAACGCTGACGGTAAAGAGTTAAAGAAAAGGACATTTTGTTTCAAATGTGTTCTTTTTTTGCATTAAACCTGATAAATCAACCAAAATCAGTCTCAAACGAGTAAGATTTGTCATGATCAACGATTTTCGATAGTTTAGTTAACTCTTTTCCGTCAAGAGTTGTATTTTCCCGACGTCGAAGTCGGGAACCATTCAGCCACTTGTGACGTCATCATTTTTGACGTCACCAGATTGTTTTGATAAGCAGCTAGCACAGCAAGGACAGATCCATCCATACGTGTGTCCATTTTGAATATCGACCAAATCCTGGCAGAGCTATACCAGAAAAACGTGTCCAATTTTGGCTGCAAAGTTGGTGGTAAAATAGGCCAAGTCACCTAGTTGATCAATGTTCCATTTCCAGGTTTTTAGAAGGACTGAGGCCAAAACTTTTCCAGTGGATAGAAAGGTGATAAAGGGTAGAAGATAAAGAGAAAAGAAAGGGAGAGAAAAAGGAAAGCAAAAGAAGCGAGAAAAAATTAGAAATGAATCAGCAAAAAAAAAAAAAAAAAAAAAAAAAAACAAGTCCAAATTTTGGCTTATGCGCATGCCTGAAACCAAAATAATGTACAATTTTCAACAGAAGCTGGTTCAAAATTGAGCTAAAATGTAAGAAAACGCTTTTGTAGCAAAGTGTAGTGGCATTTGGCACCATAGCACTTCAAAAACCGCCTTAGCGGTAAAAAATGCGTTTTTCTAAGGGAAAAACGCTGACGGTAAAGAGTTAAAGAAAAGGACATTTTGTTTCAAATGTGTTCTTTTTTTGCATTAAACCTGATAAATCAACCAAAATCAGTCTCAAACGAGTAAGATTTGTCATGATCAACGATTTTCGATAGTTTAGTTAACTCTTTTCCGTCAAGAGTTGTATTTTCCCGACGTCGAAGTCGGGAACCATTCAGCCACTTGTGACGTCATCATTTTTGACGTCACCAGATTGTTTTGATAAGCAGCTAGCACAGCAAGGACAGATCCATCCATACGTGTGTCCATTTTGAATATCGACCAAATCCTGGCAGAGCTATACCAGAAAAACGTGTCCAATTTTGGCTGCAAAGTTGGTGGTAAAATAGGCCAAGTCACCTAGTTGATCAATGTTCCATTTCCAGGTTTTTAGAAGGACTGAGGCCAAAACTTTTCCAGTGGATAGAAAGGTGATAAAGGGTAGAAGATAAAGAGAAAAGAAAGGGAGAGAAAAAGGAAAGCAAAAGAAGCGAGAAAAAATTAGAAATGAATCAGCAAAAAAAAAAAAAAAAAAAAAAAAAAAACAAGTCCAAATTTTGGCTTATGCGCATGCCTGAAACCAAAATAATGTACAATTTTCAACAGAAGCTGGTTCAAAATTGAGCTAAAATGTAAGAAAACGCTTTTGTAGCAAAGTGTAGTGGCATTTGGCACCATAGCACTTCAAAAACCGCCTTAGCGGTAAAAAATGCGTTTTTCTAAGGGAAAAACGCTGACGGTAAAGAGTTAAAGAAAAGGACATTTTGTTTCAAATGTGTTCTTTTTTTGCATTAAACCTGATAAATCAACCAAAATCAGTCTCAAACGAGTAAGATTTGTCATGATCAACGATTTTCGATAGTTTAGTTAACTCTTTTCCGTCAAGAGTTGTATTTTCCCGACGTCGAAGTCGGGAACCATTCAGCCACTTGTGACGTCATCATTTTTGACGTCACCAGATTGTTTTGATAAGCAGCTAGCACAGCAAGGACAGATCCATCCATACGTGTGTCCATTTTGAATATCGACCAAATCCTGGCAGAGCTATACCAGAAAAACGTGTCCAATTTTGGCTGCAAAGTTGGTGGTAAAATAGGCCAAGTCACCTAGTTGATCAATGTTCCATTTCCAGGTTTTTAGAAGGACTGAGGCCAAAACTTTTCCAGTGGATAGAAAGGTGATAAAGGGTAGAAGATAAAGAGAAAAGAAAGGGAGAGAAAAAGGAAAGCAAAAGAAGCGAGAAAAAATTAGAAATGAATCAGCAAAAAAAAAAAAAAAAAAAAAAAAAAAACAAGTCCAAATTTTGGCTTATGCGCATGCCTGAAACCAAAATAATGTACAATTTTCAACAGAAGCTGGTTCAAAATTGAGCTAAAATGTAAGAAAACGCTTTTGTAGCAAAGTGTAGTGGCATTTGGCACCATAGCACTTCAAAAACCGCCTTAGCGGTAAAAAATGCGTTTTTCTAAGGGAAAAACGCTGACGGTAAAGAGTTAAAGAAAAGGACATTTTGTTTCAAATGTGTTCTTTTTTTGCATTAAACCTGATAAATCAACCAAAATCAGTCTCAAACGAGTAAGATTTGTCATGATCAACGATTTTCGATAGTTTAGTTAACTCTTTTCCGTCAAGAGTTGTATTTTCCCGACGTCGAAGTCGGGAACCATTCAGCCACTTGTGACGTCATCATTTTTGACGTCACCAGATTGTTTTGATAAGCAGCTAGCACAGCAAGGACAGATCCATCCATACGTGTGTCCATTTTGAATATCGACCAAATCCTGGCAGAGCTATACCAGAAAAACGTGTCCAATTTTGGCTGCAAAGTTGGTGGTAAAATAGGCCAAGTCACCTAGTTGATCAATGTTCCATTTCCAGGTTTTTAGAAGGACTGAGGCCAAAACTTTTCCAGTGGATAGAAAGGTGATAAAGGGTAGAAGATAAAGAGAAAAGAAAGGGAGAGAAAAAGGAAAGCAAAAGAAGCGAGAAAAAATTAGAAATGAATCAGCAAAAAAAAAAAAAAAAAAAAAAAAAAACAAGTCCAAATTTTGGCTTATGCGCATGCCTGAAACCAAAATAATGTACAATTTTCAACAGAAGCTGGTTCAAAATTGAGCTAAAATGTAAGAAAACGCTTTTGTAGCAAAGTGTAGTGGCATTTGGCACCATAGCACTTCAAAAACCGCCTTAGCGGTAAAAAATGCGTTTTTCTAAGGGAAAAACGCTGACGGTAAAGAGTTAAAGAAAAGGACATTTTGTTTCAAATGTGTTCTTTTTTTGCATTAAACCTGATAAATCAACCAAAATCAGTCTCAAACGAGTAAGATTTGTCATGATCAACGATTTTCGATAGTTTAGTTAACTCTTTTCCGTCAAGAGTTGTATTTTCCCGACGTCGAAGTCGGGAACCATTCAGCCACTTGTGACGTCATCATTTTTGACGTCACCAGATTGTTTTGATAAGCAGCTAGCACAGCAAGGACAGATCCATCCATACGTGTGTCCATTTTGAATATCGACCAAATCCTGGCAGAGCTATACCAGAAAAACGTGTCCAATTTTGGCTGCAAAGTTGGTGGTAAAATAGGCCAAGTCACCTAGTTGATCAATGTTCCATTTCCAGGTTTTTAGAAGGACTGAGGCCAAAACTTTTCCAGTGGATAGAAAGGTGATAAAGGGTAGAAGATAAAGAGAAAAGAAAGGGAGAGAAAAAGGAAAGCAAAAGAAGCGAGAAAAAATTAGAAATGAATCAGCAAAAAAAAAAAAAAAAAAAAAAAAAAACAAGTCCAAATTTTGGCTTATGCGCATGCCTGAAACCAAAATAATGTACAATTTTCAACAGAAGCTGGTTCAAAATTGAGCTAAAATGTAAGAAAACGCTTTTGTAGCAAAGTGTAGTGGCATTTGGCACCATAGCACTTCAAAAACCGCCTTAGCGGTAAAAAATGCGTTTTTCTAAGGGAAAAACGCTGACGGTAAAGAGTTAAAGAAAAGGACATTTTGTTTCAAATGTGTTCTTTTTTTGCATTAAACCTGATAAATCAACCAAAATCAGTCTCAAACGAGTAAGATTTGTCATGATCAACGATTTTCGATAGTTTAGTTAACTCTTTTCCGTCAAGAGTTGTATTTTCCCGACGTCGAAGTCGGGAACCATTCAGCCACTTGTGACGTCATCATTTTTGACGTCACCAGATTGTTTTGATAAGCAGCTAGCACAGCAAGGACAGATCCATCCATACGTGTGTCCATTTTGAATATCGACCAAATCCTGGCAGAGCTATACCAGAAAAACGTGTCCAATTTTGGCTGCAAAGTTGGTGGTAAAATAGGCCAAGTCACCTAGTTGATCAATGTTCCATTTCCAGGTTTTTAGAAGGACTGAGGCCAAAACTTTTCCAGTGGATAGAAAGGTGATAAAGGGTAGAAGATAAAGAGAAAAGAAAGGGAGAGAAAAAGGAAAGCAAAAGAAGCGAGAAAAAATTAGAAATGAATCAGCAAAAAAAAAAAAAAAAAAAAAAAAAAACAAGTCCAAATTTTGGCTTATGCGCATGCCTGAAACCAAAATAATGTACAATTTTCAACAGAAGCTGGTTCAAAATTGAGCTAAAATGTAAGAAAACGCTTTTGTAGCAAAGTGTAGTGGCATTTGGCACCATAGCACTTCAAAAACCGCCTTAGCGGTAAAAAATGCGTTTTTCTAAGGGAAAAACGCTGACGGTAAAGAGTTAAAGAAAAGGACATTTTGTTTCAAATGTGTTCTTTTTTTGCATTAAACCTGATAAATCAACCAAAATCAGTCTCAAACGAGTAAGATTTGTCATGATCAACGATTTTCGATAGTTTAGTTAACTCTTTTCCGTCAAGAGTTGTATTTTCCCGACGTCGAAGTCGGGAACCATTCAGCCACTTGTGACGTCATCATTTTTGACGTCACCAGATTGTTTTGATAAGCAGCTAGCACAGCAAGGACAGATCCATCCATACGTGTGTCCATTTTGAATATCGACCAAATCCTGGCAGAGCTATACCAGAAAAACGTGTCCAATTTTGGCTGCAAAGTTGGTGGTAAAATAGGCCAAGTCACCTAGTTGATCAATGTTCCATTTCCAGGTTTTTAGAAGGACTGAGGCCAAAACTTTTCCAGTGGATAGAAAGGTGATAAAGGGTAGAAGATAAAGAGAAAAGAAAGGGAGAGAAAAAGGAAAGCAAAAGAAGCGAGAAAAAATTAGAAATGAATCAGCAAAAAAAAAAAAAAAAAAAAAAAAAAACAAGTCCAAATTTTGGCTTATGCGCATGCCTGAAACCAAAATAATGTACAATTTTCAACAGAAGCTGGTTCAAAATTGAGCTAAAATGTAAGAAAACGCTTTTGTAGCAAAGTGTAGTGGCATTTGGCACCATAGCACTTCAAAAACCGCCTTAGCGGTAAAAAATGCGTTTTTCTAAGGGAAAAACGCTGACGGTAAAGAGTTAAAGAAAAGGACATTTTGTTTCAAATGTGTTCTTTTTTTGCATTAAACCTGATAAATCAACCAAAATCAGTCTCAAACGAGTAAGATTTGTCATGATCAACGATTTTCGATAGTTTAGTTAACTCTTTTCCGTCAAGAGTTGTATTTTCCCGACGTCGAAGTCGGGAACCATTCAGCCACTTGTGACGTCATCATTTTTGACGTCACCAGATTGTTTTGATAAGCAGCTAGCACAGCAAGGACAGATCCATCCATACGTGTGTCCATTTTGAATATCGACCAAATCCTGGCAGAGCTATACCAGAAAAACGTGTCCAATTTTGGCTGCAAAGTTGGTGGTAAAATAGGCCAAGTCACCTAGTTGATCAATGTTCCATTTCCAGGTTTTTAGAAGGACTGAGGCCAAAACTTTTCCAGTGGATAGAAAGGTGATAAAGGGTAGAAGATAAAGAGAAAAGAAAGGGAGAGAAAAAGGAAAGCAAAAGAAGCGAGAAAAAATTAGAAATGAATCAGCAAAAAAAAAAAAAAAAAAAAAAAAAAAAACAAGTCCAAATTTTGGCTTATGCGCATGCCTGAAACCAAAATAATGTACAATTTTCAACAGAAGCTGGTTCAAAATTGAGCTAAAATGTAAGAAAACGCTTTTGTAGCAAAGTGTAGTGGCATTTGGCACCATAGCACTTCAAAAACCGCCTTAGCGGTAAAAAATGCGTTTTTCTAAGGGAAAAACGCTGACGGTAAAGAGTTAATAATGTGACTGATGGACTGTGCTTTGCCGTTGTTCCTTATTTAACTGAAATAAATCGAGCGAAATCTTTCGCGCCGCTAAGCGTACCGCATGTCTGGGACTCCGGGAAACATAATAAACAATAACATACGCGTGCTTCGTTTGAGTCTCGTTTCTCCCTAGCCGTTAAAAAATAACATTGAAGGCGACCAGCGTCAAATTCAGAACCTAGTGAACTCTTTATCAGATAAAAAATTCTAAACCGAAGAAAAAAACTTACAAGCGACCAAATAAACAACTGATTGCAAGCTACAAAGGCAGCCGATTTCGAACGTGCGTTGCACTACAAAGTGGTCTCTTTTTTACCTTCTCCGGGTTCCGGGTTTTTAAGATGTTAGCGCAAAGAAGTTCTTGTGCTTACTTGCGGTCCGGACATCTTGCCAAAAAGAAGTTCTTGCGGCTTTAACTTCTAAACGCAAAGAAGTTCTTGCGGCTTGCAGTATTCAAGCGCAAGTGTCCCGCAAGTAGCCGCAAGAAGTTCCCGGCTTCCGGACGCAAAAAGAAGTTATTGCGCGTGCATTATTTTTGGGCTGTACTGTATGCGCATGCGTCTTATATAAGACAGTACCGCTCTTGAGTACCCGTACCACAAGCTTTACAGCACTTTGTTCGTATGTTAAGCCAACTGACTATCACGACAAAACCGTGTCCATTTTATAAACCGGCGGTCGCCATAGCGACGGCCGGTTAATTAATGTGCAGATATATGATTGGACAATGATTGTTATTTGAGGGATTCATTTACCGTAAATCCTTTTTTAAACTGTCCTCTTTAGAAGAAGAAATTTATTAAGCCCCCCGCCTCTCTTTTTAGCCACCCACCCCTGCCCTTTCAGAAAAAAATACACTGCATGTGAACTAAAAGTACGGTACTATGACTTTGTCTCGTCTTGGAAGTTCAGTTTGTAACGTGATTGCATCAATTGATTGGGCGAATGATAAACATGTAATCATGTGTTACAAGACTGAAGGCATCGATTGTATGCAAACATTACATCCTGATAGTGTACATCATGCTGCATTTTGCTAAATAAATAAGCCCTCCCCCCCCCGAAAGTACCTTAAATAAATTTATAGCCACCCGGGTGCCTTAATAGAGGAATTACGGTGTATCAAACATTATTTTTATCTACAATTACTGTAAAGTCAGTAATAATAAAACCGATAATTTCATAGATATACACAAGGTTGTTTGTATGCGTTGTTATTTCTATCATAGTGTAAACTGTATGGCAGGCCAAATATTCATTCCAGAGGTAACTGTTATATTCAGTCGATAATGATCAGTTATCCGTCTGTTGCAGGAGTGGAGGAGGGGGGGGGGGGGTAATTGAAGATACCATGGGTCTCCTTACACAGGAGGTGGGGTCGTAGAAGATACCATGGGTCTCCTTTCAAGGGAAGTGGGGTCGTAGAAGATACAATGGGTCTCCTTACACAGGCAGTGGGGTAGTAGAAGATACCATGGGCCTCCTTTCAAGGGAAGTGGGGTCGTAGAAGATACCATGGGTCTCCTTTCAAGGGAAGTGGGGTCGTAGAAGATGCAATGGGTCTCCTTACACAGGCGGTGGGGTCGTAGAAGATACCATGGGTCTCCTTTCAAGGGACGTGGGGTCGTAGAAGATACATTGGGTCTCCTTACACAGGCAGTGGGGTAGTAGAAGATACCATGGGCCTCCTTTCAAGGGAAGTGGGGTCGTAGAAGATACCATGGGTCTCCATTCAAGAGACGTGGGGTTATAGAAGATACCATGGGTCTCCAGATTATGGAAGTGGGGACACTGTTAAAAGAGGGGAGGGGGGCTATGGAAGTTGCCATGGGTATCTGCATATGGGGAGGGGGCTATAGGAAGAGGCAGTCATCTTCACTCATTCTGGTGGGTCCCGAACATGTATAATAGTTTTGACCACTTCCCTAAGCTTACATTAGCGTAGTTAAAATTACATGCGCCTCGGACTTTTTTGTGGCTTTGGGTCTTCCGTTCGTGAATGGAAATGAATCCATGAAAGATCGTTTTATTATCAATCCAGAGCATTAAAGGATTCAAAACGAATTAGATTAAACTTCTTTATACTGCGGAATTTCCAGCGCGTTTTCTTATTAGAATGGTTTGTTTACGTTTGTTTATCACTTCATGATCAATTTCCCAGTGTCACGGGGTGTTTGAAATGGTTTGCATGATTGTTCGCATTAAAAAAACCAAGTCAAATCGTTGAAATGTCCGAGCAAAATGAATTTAACTTTCGGATAATGGTTATCTCATTTCCTTTTGGGTGTAAAGTGCTTGAAAAGTGCCGTTTCGTTTGAGGGTTGTCGCTTTTCATTGTATCGCTCACTTTGCATCGGATCGCGCAGTTTTGGTCCGTGTTTGAAACTGTAGTTGATTGTTCGCATGAAAAACAACGTCGTATCGAAGAAATCTCGAGTGAAATAAATTTAACTTCCGGATGACGGTTAAGTTATTTTCCCCTTCTGTATTTGAGGACTAGAAGAGTTCCGTTTCCTTTGAAAGTTGACAATTTAATCGCTCATTTTGCATCTATCGCGGTGTTCTTGTTCGTGACTTCGTCGACCTCGCGCTCGCGTCGTGCTTCGTGGAAGGCAGAAAGAAAAGGAAAATATCATTCTTAAGCGACTTACCGAAGTAAAACTAATTTCTAAGGAGACTTTGTCACTTCAAGAATTAACTTTCCTTGTCTTAGTTCTACAACAAGCCTCATGAAGAGTTCTGTTTGGGTTTGAATTTTTTTTTGCAATGGCGGCCGGTCAATTCAAATTTGTTTTGCGATTCTCTTTTCACCCAAGGTCAGCAACTTGCGATGAATAACTACATTGACCGTCACTTGCGATTAACAATCGCACAATGTACGATTATTAACTGTAGAATCTGTCAGACGTAGTTAATAATCGTGGATTGTACGATTATTAACTGTAAAATTCACGATTAGTAATCGCAACTGACGTGTTTCGCGATTAATAACTAGAAAGTACCGCTTTTCACGATTAATAACGACAAATGTGGGTATGTCTAGATTATTAATAGTGGTATTTTTCACTACAGAAATAAAAACATAGGCACGCATTGCGTGCTTGACCTATGTTGAAATGACATGTCTTATCCTCGCTTATTTGCGATTTTTAAGACATACTCTGAGGACAAAACAACACGCGATTATTCTTGCAAATACTTACCCCCTCCACTATGGCACCTGAGTGCATAAAGCCCAGTTCAGACGCCGCACCTCCCATGCGTCGTACCAAGTAGTACGTAGTTTTTTGGCAGTTGTACGGTGTCCAAATGAGTTTTTTCGACAGATTTCAATTAGGCAAGCCAAAATCTCAGGGTACGGCAAAGTTTGCCACTTAAATACGGCCTAGGAGCGAAAATGTATTTGGTACGGCCCATGAGAGGTACGGCGTCTGAACTGGGCCTAAAACAGCTTTTTCGTTCACTCAGCAATACCCTTGGAATGCAAAACAACATCCCGCTAAAAACCCAGTTGGACCAAAATTGGAGATAGAGCAACCATCGGGCTAGTAGGCTATAGGCTGAAAAGTCAAACTGACACTAGAACAAAACGACTGCATAAAAACTTCAAATTAATTTTAAAACTGAAACCTCAGTTGAGGTCAACTAATGATTTTCTGCATATTACTGAAGAATATGAATCGAGCTCACAACAAGATGTGAAAGAAACAAGTGTAGTAGATAATAATTTGAGGAGAGGACAGTCATTGCGGTCACGTTAAAACGTAGCCTGCAAACTGTGCACACTGCAGACCATGCAGACTACGCAGACTGGTATTTTGTTTTCTTTAAGTAAACTGTGATTTGTTGTACTTTTTAGGACTTTTCACTTTTTGTCGTGTTAAGATGACATGGCCAGCAGCTTGCCGAGTTCTCCAAAAAATGCCCCGCTATAAGGAATTCTCGAACAATTTCGACAGAAAGATTCGCACCTTCTGGGAGTATTTCATATTCCTTTGCCAGACGATTCAAAAGTACATTTTGGTTTTGCAGTTAACGAAGTTTCCGGGCTTGAGCGTACCGTGACCTCGCTATGTTACCGTATACATTACAGGTTAAAAACCTACAGACACGCTTGAACAAGCTAATCTATGCAAATTGCTATCTTAAACACGTCGCTAAAAAACAATATGTTCCCGTATATGATAAAACCAAGAAAGAAATCATTTCTATGTCGGCTGGAAAATCTGTGGATATGACTGATATAAATCACGGACACAACATCGTAAACTAAAACTAAACCGCATTTTGGGAAGAGCAAACAGGTTTAAAAACCTACTGACACGCTTGAATAAACAAGCTAATTTATGCAAATTGCAATCTTATAAACACGTCGCTATAAATTTCAAATTACTAAACAAAGCTGTTTCAAACACCTTGCAAAGTACAGTCAAAATTATCCGTATCAAGCACAGATACAATCTTTTCAACCAACATCTTGCTAAAAGATACATAACCAAAACAGCTGTTTCATAACACAAATCATAAAAGAACAAATTAAATTACAGTTTCTCGTCAACAACTCTATTTTTGGAACGATGTTAATTGTTTTTGTCAAGTACTCAGGTTCCACCGTTGGCCACGACAAAGTTCAATTTTACCTGCCCTTACAATAGCTTTAGGAAATTACCATCAATTCCACTACACCAAGCCTTTACTGAGAATATAATATTCGAGAGGAAAAAGTAGAAAAGCACATTTGCGCTGATCGTTTCCGTCCCCATATGTACATTCGACATGGCCGGTAAGCTTAAGGTGATTCCATCGAAAAAGAAGTTGTAATGAGAATTTGCTGAAACTTTGCACAGTTACTAATTACACCTAGCACATTAAAAAAATAAAATAAAAAGGGGGGGGGGTCACCGTGTCCGATTTCACGCTACGGGGCTGTAGTATATAGGTACTTTGCTATCTTTAGACAGCAATATTAAAAAACCTATCCTTGTACTAGAGACATCCATTACTTCAACAAAGTTATTACTAGCAATGAAATATAAGCATTATTCTTATGATAGAAGAACAACGTTACAGTAAAACGTCTTAAAATTGCCGTAACAACTAAACTACTTTGAAATAATAGGCAAATCGAGCGTCTGCACGGTTGCAGTGAAACGCCTAAAATCTGACTGTAACAGTGAATCAACCGGAATATTTCAAAATTGAATAATGAAAAATTCTTCAAATTTGAATATATCATGTAAAGTCGTATTTTCCTTAAATAAATGGAATAAAAAAGTGGGGTCACCGAGTTCGTTTGGGAGAAAACGACCATTTATTTCTCTGAACCGCTCAGCTTCCATAGGAAACCTATCAAGTTCCGAACGCGCGCGCGCTCGTGCGCGCGCTAATCACGCAAAAAATGATGCGCAGAAAGGATGCGCAATGCAATTGAATGGAATCACCTTAACCTTGTCTGACCTTCAACTTCAGTAAGCGGATTCTAACCAGCTCTTTCATTGGTAGAATGTACTCTTAGCTTAGTAGCCTCAATCTGATTGGTGCCACATAGTGCCACATAAATTCCCCCGGGGGGTGTACTCCCATGTGAAAGGTGCCTGGATGCACGTCGTCTCGCGTTCTCCGTCTGTTTTAGCATAGCTTTAATTTAAATTTTCCGACAAGCATTCCCGCCCGTCTCACATGAGATTTCCCCCCGGATCAAAAATACATACATACATACATACATACAAACAAACAAACAAACATAGAAAGCGAAAAACTTCACGCTGGCTAAGACCCTATGTTTTCAACATAGGTCAAAAACACTACAGAAATAGATAGACACCTGTTTTTTGTAAGACCCTCTAGGATCA
>OZ024896.1:23180220-23194891 GCA_964017195.1 Siderastrea radians
CCTAGTATTTATCGCCTAAATTTGTTAAACGTGATGCCCAGGACGTGATGGAACGCGCTATTCCTTAAGGGACTCTGTAAACAAACTAGTTGTCCCTTTCCCTCGAACTAATTATTTGAAAAACAACTTTAGTTATAGCGGCGTAACTCTCTGGAACAGCCTACATGCCCTATAATCTTAGGGAGACAAAATCGCTTAGTCAATTTAAGCCATTACTTAATCTTCATTTTTAAATTTGAGACATGGAAAACAGGTTTAGTTAGCATTGTAATAATTAATATTAGTTGTAATGTTTAAGATCAGTCTTTTTAGCATGTCTAGGATAGTTTATGCTTTGTTATTATGTATTCCTGATGAATTTTACCGTCTTTAAATAAAAGAATTGAATTGAATTGAATATGAACACTTGCAACACTATTTTGATTAAATATTTGTAAATAAGTTAAAATATAAACAGACCTCGTGTAAAGAGACACCCCTGAGACCACCTGGGAACAAGCATAGACTTCAGATTACTGGCCTTTGCAAGAACTTAAAAACATCTTAGAGGGTAGGCCGTTCAATGCCCAGTCGAACCTCTTCTCACGCACGCCTTTATAATACGAACACCTCCACCACCCTTAAACAAGTTCAACTGGTCCTCTGTAACACGGATCCCTCCATAACACAGATTGAGTATTGCTTTGCTTTCGGTGTCAGTTTCCTTCCACTGAGAATATTTAGCCAGTTTGGATCGCTACAAACTGATTAATTACCACCATGCATATAAAACGATCATTATAAAGTAAGCATTAATGCGCAAAAAAATTAATTTATGTTCAAACGAAGCCCACTTGGATGAGGATGTCAAAACCACAATTCGGCTGCTTGCGAGGGTGGCTAATTTCGAATAAAAATGTTAAAAGACACACCAAGTTTAGCAAAGTAATAGTAACAGGTATCTCTGTCGGCCATGAAAAAATCATAATTAAACACTGAACTGAAGCAAGAGCTCTTGACTAAAATACTGCAACTGACTAGGACAATTGTTGTTGAGAACACGTTAAAAAATTTAGCCTAACGTCTGCTTTCCGATTATTGTTGTTTGCATTTAGAATAGATTACAGAAGTGGTGTATGTAAGGGAAAGAGCCGAGACTAAGTAGAGGTTCACCTGTATTACACTGAACATACCACTCTTATCCAGGCCAATCTCGTGCCTTTTGCGTGCCAGGTAGAGCGGGCCCTGGACCAGAGAGTAAACGTCATTCGTGTGAGCAGCCACTTCACGTCTTCCTCGGCCACTCGATGAACAGCGCTTAGCGCATTTGGAGCCTGGGTCTGTAGCATTGCATACAATCACGTGACAGTGAGCGAACACAAATGGATGATCAGCGATGAACTAGAAGGCTTCCAGGCTAAACCGCTGGACATTGACTGAAGGTGCAGAAAGGTACTTCACAGTAACGTCATTTGGACATCTAAACAAACAAAAAAACACTTTTCATTTCACGCGAAGCCTACTTTGAGAATCCATATAAAATATAACTATAAAACAGCCACCGAAATTGAAATATACCACTTATGTTCGTTTTTTGAAAGTACACTGTTAGCTGATTCGCATTGCCACAATACATTAACACGAAGGCATGTGGTTTTAAATATTTGCTAAGCGGATTGCATGTGTTTCATACAATTGAACAGGTTTAAAAGGAATAAAAACTGGCGGTCGTCGAGGAGGCCTCAGGAAACGCTAAGAGTAAAAGAAGACACGTGATGATTCTAAGTAGCTTATATAATTAGTGTGGAAAATTTCATTTAAGCGTCAATGTTTTTAAGTTCCTCAGTTAAGAAAGAAATTAATTGGGTCAGCGGCATTTCAGTGAGAAAAAATATTAGTGTCATCTGCAAAAGGGAAAGGTCACTGGCCTTTCAGAATAGCTACCCATGGAGCACCGAATTTGTTTGCTTTGTTGTTTATTTGTTTATTTGTTTCATCTGCTGAAAAAGATTTCTCCTCAACTTCGAGCAAAGGGGGAAGTTTAACAATAAGTAGCAACCAGTACCATGGCCAAATTTCACCTCCATTTCACAAGAAAAACTTTTTCGCTTTCCTTTTGTTAAAGTTTAAGCACCTTCCGTTCGTTTCGTTAGAGTTTTGCCTACTGCATTAGTTGATTATCAAAGACATTCTGCTGTCGACATAAGTGATGATGCTACAAACCCTTCAAGGACCGTGGTCCCTCACAGACGTTTTTGGTCGGCAAGAGCGATATGTTCAGTAAAGGGCGCATCAAAGGAGTTGTTTGACCAGTAAGTCTTGAGAGAGGGAAGTCTGTAATTTGCTCAAGGTGGTTTAGTTAAAAACAAGCATGATTACCGTTTTTCTGAGTGCAGATTCACTAGAGACAAAAGCAAAAATTGGTGCATGATCGGAAATGTCATTTAAGGAAAGTGCCTCCTTTTGTTACTGCGCATACGTTCTGCGCATCTTGGGATATTCAGGTTTCTTAAGGAATTTGCCCACCAATACAACAATATTTTTGTGTGGTTTATGACTATGTGGGAAAAGCACATCTTAGCAAGGGCTATCAGAATCCAAAAAGAAAATTAGGGGTAACCACGCATTTTTCCGAGATAATTGAGCTTAAATTTGGAAAGAAATTGTCATACATTCTTTGTATTTTAACGCTTTTTTAGAATTATGGTTGCTTAATTATCCCTGAAAAATGCATGGTTACCCCATTTTTGTTTTTGGATTCCAATAACCCTTGGTAAGATCTACTTTTTTCCCATAGTCAAAACCTTTGCAAAAATACATCTGTATTAGGAGGCACCGTCCTTAAAAGAACAAAAGCTGAACAATGCTACTGAAGGTTTTTTGTGTGCACTGATTAGGAAACGCTGTCGATTAAGATCACCGGGGCGGGCGTTGTTCTGGAAGTATTGGGGGCGTGAAGGTAAGGGGCAGAGTCGGATATATTATTTTAGAAGAATCTTTTTTTTTTTTCAATTTACGGGGAGAGGTACTTTAGGAGTTAACACGCATTTATATTCATCAGCAAGAAATATCAAATGCACTTTACATACCCTTTTTTAATGAACTCATACTTCAAAGCACTCGTCAGGTCCTGTGTGGGTGTTGCATAGCATCGATCTGCTCTGATTGACAGTTGTTTGTCATCTGATGTCACCAATACTTCAAAGAACAAAAGCTTGCGCAGTACCACAGCAACAGAGAAGTCGTCCTTCATGTAAGGACTCACGAATCGCTTGTCAGGAAACATGTTCAGAGATAGTGTGAAGTTCCCGTGTCCTTCGTCGCTGAACACAAGTTTTCTGTTACTTGGCTTCCAACCAACTGATGACACCACACCATATTTGGAGTAAAAACAGCTGAATTGTATTTCCATTTCACGAACGCGCGTCACGACATCTTCCGCAGCCACAGGAAATTCCAAACCCGCATTGGAGTAAACAATAGCGGTTGGTGTGTGCCTGCTTGTGGTGTTGCAGCCGGTCAGCGGTGTTGTAAGTGAGAAGCGAGCGCTTGTTTCTGTAGCTTTGCATGTGGTGTCCAGGAGTCGAAGATGCTCACGGTCCATATCTCGGAGGAGGGACTTGGGAATGGTGATGGTCATATTTTCGCTGTTGCATTGCACATTAACACCTGGAGCTAATTTAAAAAGAACACAGCAAGAGTTTATCGCAATCATTTTGAAAATGGCGTCATGACGACACCATAACGTTGTTCGATGTTATCCGCATTGGTTTTTTGTAACGCCTTGTTTATGTAACTTTCAAGAACATAAAAATACTTAACAAGAAGCCTAATTAAATAGAATGCAAGATTTCGAAAGCCAGGAGACGTAATTTCGTTCAAGGAGTGGTCGAAAGACAGTAGATTAAAATTCATGAAAATAATAAATACTCTTCAGCAACACTGAGGTGAATAATTGTTTTAGTATACACCTAATTGATAAAACGTTATCTTGTGAAAAGCATATACTATGAACGATATGACCCAATGGTTTTCTGGGAAGTGGGAAAACTTTCTTCTTTTCTTAAGCACCGTAAAGATACCATTAACACAGTATACCCAAATCTACTCCAAAACCTTCTTAGGAATGAAAATATCTTGAATATCAATATATGACAACAGATGGAACTGAGTAGCAAGCTCGTCAGTGCTGTCTTCCCAGAATTCTATCGTGTCGCATCGTTCATGGTTTATACTTTGGACCAGACAACGTTTTGTCAATTAGGTATATACCAAACCAGTAGATAGCACCAAATAGTTCCTTTTTTCTGAGAAATGAGGGAAAAGTCGCGCGCGAAATCTAGAAAAATGTCAGGGAGTGAATAACAGATACTCCCCCTAGTTTCAGTAGCCAATCAGAGCGCGAAAAACACTATCCCATCCACTTGTTTGGTATAAACTAAAGGAAGATATAAACAAAGTAATTCAGTGCCATGAACTATGATTTTGCATGTATTGTATACGATTTGATATTTACCATGACAAGTCTTATTATCTGATGATAAGCTCAGTTCTGGGTCCGGACATTCACAAATGTAGCCTCCCGGTAGATTAACACCCTTGTGGCTGCAGCCACCATTATTAGACAAAGCACACTCATCAATGTCTGAAAGAAATGACTTTTGAGTGAGTTGATATTGTCATTTATTTTTTTCTCAGCGCGTGAGCGGGCAAGATGAACCAAATCCTGCAATCTGATTGGTTCCGGGAGCGGGCGGAATTTTCCGATCTTGACCGCGGTCAACGGAACGTCAATAACAAAAAATTTGTAATGGGTTTTTAAAACCTTTAAAATCTTTAAAACGTTCTCCGAAACTTAGAATTCTGAAATTTTTTGTACATTGTCGTTAAAAACTTTCTTTCCAAAATTTCTTGTTAAAATACCGAAGGTTGTACAATGTAAATCGCCTCTTCCCTTTCGACAAACATTTGAGTAAATCGAGCAGGAGTTAGCTACATGTATCGAAATTTGGGAAAATAAAGGGGTTTCTTTTAGTTATATTGCTTCCTGTGATTTCTGAGTTTTAAAAGAGTAAAAAAGCGTATTTTGCTGCTCTGGTGTCACAAACGGCTTCGTTTCATGGTTCATTTTACGCGCGCTTGCAAAACGTTGCTTTCCGAAAACAACAAGACACGTTTAACTTTTGAAAAACAACAAGAAAAAAATAAAAATATTATTTGCCGGCCTTGGTCGGTCCGTATTGAGAAAAACTGTGCCCTCGGTCTTGAGCACGGCCCTCGGCCTGCGGCCTCGGGCCGTACTCAAGACCTCTGGCACAGTTTTTCTCAATACGGAACTCCCGGCCGGCAAATAATATATATAAACTCGCCAAGAGATATAAAAATGGTTCAGCCTTATTAAACTAACAGTTGTCACTGTTACTATATAGATAACCAGAACCCCATAACCCAGTCTAAGGTGAGTTTCGGAGGCAACCAAAATACCCGCAACACATTTTACAGTGATCTTTGTATCTCCTAGTTCTCAAATGGTGGGATAAACAACCTTAATTCCACTGCTCACCGATCTGCTGCAAGAAGCAACTGATGAGTTGTATAATCTAGAGATACAAATTCCAATTCGATCTTGGAAGAGGATAATATTCAAGGAACATTTATAAGACTGAAGAAAGCAAACTTCGTTTTTGGCATTAATGAAGGACAAAGGATCTTACAATCTTCTCAGTCTAGTAAACTGTTAATGGCCTTGACCATCTAAAGATGTGCTTTCCACCTCTCCTCTGTCGTCTTGGCTCTTATGTATTTAATGTTGTGCTATGGTAATGGGTTTCAGGTTCAGTTTTGAATTATACCATTCCACCACCTGGGGGGGGGGGGGGGGAGGCGTCGGAGAATTTTCGTATGAAGCTAGCTTATAATATCTGATCCTCTCTCAAGCAATGGGCATATTTTCATGCACCACCCAAATGAGCATCGTGAGAAAGGAATATCTTGGGCGCTTTCCAATAACATAAATTTTCGGTTTGAAATTCTGGAAACTTCCCGTGCCAAATGGAAAAGCTTTTTCCGTCTAGGGGAAGAACTCCTTTGCAGTTCCTGTACTGAGCTGCAGTCTCACTGGTAAATTAAAAACATTGCCAAAAGAATGGATGTCGCACTGCCTCTTCATTCCGATATTGTGGACAGTTTGGCGAGTTTGGACGAGGAAATAGCAAACTTTGTTGAGTAGCGGAAATAATTTTGACTTTGTTTCAATATATAGCAGCTACTTGTTGCTGTTTTGCAAGAAGAAAAATAAATGGAGCGGGAAAACTATTTAATTTGAGTCTAGAGTATTATGGAGCCAAGTCTATAGGACGAACAGCGGAAATGGAATATTTTCAAATGATACTGTATTTGCGTTTCCGATGAACCAGTTGGAACGGAACTGAGAAGTGGAGTATCTCCGAAGGTCGTCCGTATGTTCCGGAAAATTTCCAGTGGATCCGCGCGTACCATTTGCAATTCAACCGGTTGAACCGAAAATTTTGGCTAACTGGAAAGCGCCCCTGGTATGTTGTTACGTGACTTAAATGCTGCGCTTCAGTGACGTGCTCATCAACAAAGACGAGGAATTTTTTTAACCAATTGGGTGTAAGGAGGTCCACAGAAAGAACGACCCCAAGAGGTGTATTGAGAGTTGGCAGTTCTGGGTGCCTGTATGTGGATGACCCCAGAGGTGACGAAATTGACTTCTTTTTTACCGTAAAAAAATAGCTAGAATTTGGTTATAGGCGCTATTGGTTGTCATATAATGACAGCGGCGTTTCGTTACTGCCTTTTTCAGGGTGTCGGTGTTATTATATGATGGTTACAACCAATGACGCCTATAACCAATTTCTGACTATTTCTCTAGTTTAAGGTGCTACGCAGTATACACATTATTATTTCTTTTTAACCATCCGTGGAGAATTAAACCTTCCAGGTGAGGTTTTTATTCACGTCTTTCCCGGTACAGGTATTATTATGATCATCTAAATAACGAGGTGCATGTTTGCTCTTAAAGAGCAATCGCTTTTCAATGAAGGTACCAAGCAGCAACCGAATTTGTTGACTCAGTGCTAAGAAAAGATATCCAAGTCCAACCATATCTGGCGCGTGAAACACAATTCGCAAGTAAAACGGCATACGTATTAAAGATATCTGCCACATAAGCATTCATCTGTTGAGACCAACGGAAAAGGAGAAATATTGAAGAAGAGAATCGTCACGATTAAACCGAAATATTCTATTTAGGAGTTTACTAATTCCATCTTTTAGCTACGGCAAAGAAATGTATGAGAGAATAAAATGCTACAAATGCTACAACACCCTCGTAATTAGGATGCATCAGTGCCAATATTGCCGTTTTCGTTCGCAGTGATAATATCCACATTCATCGTTCGGCGTGATCGGCTATGATTGATAGTGAACATTTTAGCTTTCAGGCAAAAATAAACAAACACGGGGACAAAGGCGATAATTTACAAGATAAAACAGCAAATAACAGACTTAGCATTCTCTGTTTTCGTTTTCAAAACCTCAAATTGAGAAGTAGCTCGCAGACCCGGCACGTGCCACACTGCACGGGCATAAACTGAGGTCCACCTTTGTACCCAACTGACTTGTACACATCATCTTTGTGAGCGGATAAAATTCCACAAATCTTTTGTCCATTTGGGCTGGATTTACATTTATCAGTACTAGCCAAACGAGGTAAATGATATAAGATTTATTTCATTCTATGACTTTTCCAACATCGAGATAAACGGGAATATATTCAAAAATGTCTTTTTAAAAAGTTTAAAATGTCTGTAAAATCCGAATATTGTGTCTTTAAAATGTCATATATGGACAACTACTTGAAAGGTGTCCTTTAACGTCAGATTGCAAAGTATAACTTACTAATAATTTGCCACGTAGAAGCGGATCTCTGTGCTGGTAAGTAGCAAAAATACTGAGGCCTAGCAGTCTTTCTTTCGGGCCCACAAAGGCAAGAAGACTTGAAGGTGAGTTTGATGACTAAATTTGTTTCCCTTAAATTAAAGACGCATCTGTATCAGTTCTGCTGACAGATATGGAACAAATTCGATTTTCTTGAAGAAAGGTTTATTTTCTAATTTTGGTGGGTAACTTGGCTATTTTTCTCTTGTCTAGGGGTGTCTAGAATACATGCAGAAATTAACGTGGAATTGGAAAGCGACCTTAAATCATGTAGTTTGACTGAGGAACACAGGAAATTAATTCTCTTACTGGAAGTTGATGGTTTTTCTTTTAATTCCTAGCAGACTGAAAATATCTGTCTGTTTTGTTTTCGAATGAATGAATGAATGAAGAAAAAATGTAACTATCATATCTTGATTAATCTGTAAGAAAACTGAAGTTTATTCCTATGGTGAACTAGAATAATTCCCTCCGCGTCTATAGTAGTTTAGAATAGACAAAATCAAAATTGAGCTCAAAAGTAAACAATGTTCAGCTTGGTGAACATAAAACGTGGGCCTTTGGATTTTTGCTCGTTGTTAAACTTTCCAGTTGGAATTTGCTTTATCAATACAATGCAAAACCGAATCGTGAGATGTTTTGGCGTGCCCATCAAATAAATGAATGTGAGTGAACGTATTTTTTGGAATTTCTGGGGGCATTTGCTGCCTTTTGAGCACACTTTTTCTCGTCTTGTGAGGACATAGATGAAACTTGTTGTAGCTGTTCTCTCGAGAACCGCTTGGTTGTTGATGGACTTATATTCTCTGAGCTGAGCTTGCACGGTGCTCCGGTGACCTTTTCCGTGCATTTGGACAGAGTCTTTGGGAAACGTTCTTCATTGTAATCTTCTACATGAAGGCTGAGAGCTTTGACAGCTTTGGTAGTTTCGTGCGTGTTCATGATATAGCTCAGTACAAAATTGCTTCAAAATACATGCCACATGTACAAATCAAATCAATTTTCTTCTTATGTCTGGTGATTTGGTGTTGTTAACCCGATCTTCTGACTTCGCCACACAAAAACAAGGGAAACTAAGGTAAGAACTAGGGATATTGTTTACCAAACTTCTCCATACGCTTTTGAAACTCGGTTAAGGCTGAAACTGCTCAAGAAATCCAACTACTAATAACAAGGTGCTTCTCGCGATGGATCCTAACAATTATAGGCCAATATCTGTAATCCCAGTAGTTTCGAAAGTGTTGGAAAAAATTCTCTACAATCAACTTTACCATTATCTAGATGACAATAAATTGTTATTGGGTTGCCAATCCGGGTTCCGTTCCCTACATAGTACGCTCACGGCTTTGCTTGAGGCAACAGATGTTTGGTCAGTAAACATCGACAATGGCCTTCTAAATGGCGTTGTCTTTATTGACCTTACTAAGGCATTCGACACCACTGATCATGTCATACTTGGGGGTCGATCAGGCAGCTATATAGTGGTTCTCATCGTACTTAAGTGGCCGAACCCAAAGATGTAGTGTCAACGGCAAACTATCAACTGCTCGTACCCTCAGTTGCGGCGTGCCTCAGGGCAGCATATTGGGTCCTTTGCTTTTTTAATTTACATTAACGATCTCCCGAACCCCCTGTAGAACGCTGTACCAAGAATGTTTGCCGATGATACCAATCTTACGTTATCTGCCAAGACGTTAACAGAGCTTAAGCTGGCTTTAGCCCCTGAATTAAATAACCTTACTTGTTGGCTGAAAGCTAACAAGCTCAGTTTAAATGTTGCGAAAACAGAGTTAATGATTATTGGATCAAGGCAAAGACTATCTGTTCAATGTGACGAGGTAGAAATAAGAATTGATGACCAAGTTATCCAGAGAGTTGATCATACTAAATCTTTGGGTCTTATCATTGATGCTCATCTCTCTTGGTGTAAACACGTTGAAGAGATTTGCAAGAAAGTCTCTTCGGCTATAGGTGCCCTTGAACGAGTGCGGCCCTTTATATTGAAAGAAACTGCAGTTCAAATTTATAACGCTTTAATTATACCACATTTTGATTACTGCAGCCCTGTCTGGGACTGTTTGAGTGGTTACTTGAGTGATAAGCTCCAAAAATTACAGAATCGTACAGGCAGAGTTATTACTAAATCACCCATTGATACAAGCTCAAACCACCTTCTGTCCACCCTCGACTGGGAGAGGCTATTTCTTCGAGAAAAGAAACAGAAAGCCTTGATGATGTTTAAAACTATGAATGGACATGCCCCAGATTATCTTCAAAGTCTTTTCTCTCAGCGTCACTCTGTTTATAACTTGAGAAACTCTGAGGGAAAGCTGACGCTACCCAAACCAAACACCAATTATTTGAAACGAAGCTTCTCTTACAGCGGGGCTATGTTATGGAATAACTTGCCAAAATGCCTAAAAAATGCTGTATCTTTTAATAATTTTAGCAAATTATTAAGAAGATATCAGACTCCCACACAGCAATCATGTAAAGCAGTTGTAATTAGTTTTAGTTATTTACTTAATTAAGCTTAATTAACTGACGATTTTCCGTGTTTTAATAAAGTTTTACTCACTTACTTACTTACTTACTTACTAGCCCTTGCCACTCGAACAAGATGTCGATACTTGTGTCTTGTCGCCACAAACAGTGGAATATCCTCTGTAATTTGCGTAACACATCTTCAGAACTATCAAATGGTTTACGCTGGCGTCTTTAACCTTCTGTTGTTCTTTCAAGAAACCACTTTCGCATAGCTTAGAATACACGCGTCTAAATTACGCCTTGGAGCTTCGAGGAAACAGAAGATTGCTACTTGTTACCGATCAATATCAATCACTGCTAGTTCCTGATCATACAATTCCTAAGCAAAATACCTTTTTCTTTTAGAATTTACTTGAAAATCCTGTCATCTAACTTTCCTACTGCACATCTCTCCCATCTATGTTACAATGCATATTTCCGTAGTTAGTTAATACTAAGCCAGGCGCGATAAATTTGACAGCCGCATTGGAAGTCCGGGTTGAAATTGGTGTACGCGTTTCTTCTGCTGATTTGATAAAATGTTAGGATTTTTCTCTTTTGTGACTCATGCCGAATCTTCTGTCTTTTCAGTAGTTAGGCAGAATTTCTCTCGAATGACATCGAGTTCGTTAAACAAATTGGATGTTCCGATCAGTCCATGTTGGAACCCGTGGAGCGCGACGTTCTTCCTCCAATGTTCCTCTGAGATCTGCTGTAACCGGCTTTGGAAAGGCGCTGTAAAATACCGAACTTCTGGCTCTTGCGCTCAACGGTCCTCGAAGGAGAAGAGGAAGGGGATACGTTATCTTATAAGTTTGTCCATCTCGTGCACGCGCGATGATCTGTCCACAACAACGAAAAAAGGAAATTATTAACATCCATAACGTTCACATACGTATGTAGTCTATATATAGCACTGAAGCGGACAAAAGGTGGAGTGTTCAAGGTGTTTTCAGGGAAATTATTAAAGATAGGAATTATCCGGAAAAAACGAAAAATATTCCATCTTGAAGTTGATTACTGGTAATTCCATCTCTTAGCCAAGAAAAAGAAAGATACCAAAAAATGCTACAACACTGTAATCTGGATGCACCATTACTGCTCGTCTTTTGCAACGATGAACTGTTATCATCGACAGTAAACATTGTAGCATACAGGCAAAAATAAATAAACGCCAGAAAACGATAAATAATTTGCAAATAAAACGGGAAATTACTCTTGTTTAGCGTTTGTGTTTTCGTTTTTAAACTCTGAAAATGAGAAATAACTGGCACCGCTTCATGGGCACCTTTGAAACCAATAGTTGCAAAACGAAATCCAACACATCATCTTTGCGAGTAGATAAAATCCAAAAGTCTTTTGTCTGATTGGACTGATAGATTACATTTATTAGTACCAGGCAAAAGGACAGATGACAAGCTTTATTTCATTCTACGGTTTTTCCAACATCGAAGTGAACGAAAAGTAAATCCAAGCAAATTCTATGAAAGCTGAACATTGTATCTGTTACGTGCTCTCCAGTAACATGGTCTGGTTGCAACGCATAATTAATAAATTTCCCACGTAGAAGTGTTAGGTCAGTAACAAAAAACTAAGGCCTAGCAGTCTGTGTTTTGCGACCTCGAAGGCTAGAAGACTTGACGGTGAGACTGTTGAACAGTGAATTTCTTTACTTCAATTGAAGACTACCTTAATACATCTGCAGCAGTTTAGTCTGCTCATGAGTATCAGGACAATTTGATATTTCTAGGAAAAGGTTCATTTTCAGGCGCACCCGAAGGATCATTCCCGTGGAATGCCTGTTTGGAAACGCTCAGAAATTCGGATTAATCGTGATGAAAAACCAGTCTTTTCCTTGGCGATATGTCATCTCAAACGTTCGTAACATGGAAGGAAACGATGTATGTCTTTTAGAGCGCGAAATAAGGTCAGCTAACATTTCGCAAAGCCAACAGCAGCTAGGAAATTCTATATAACCTGTTTCTAAAATTTTCTGTGACTTAAATTTTTAGCTGAAGAATCGGCCCACTGTGTTAGCTTACACACATTACCATTTCAAATGCCCTGAAACAATCTGAGAAAACAGTAACGACATTTAGATTATTTCCCTTAACTTTTCTTGGGAGCTCCTGGGAAATTTGGCTGTTACTTCTTGTCCACTGGTATTTGGAGTACAGAAATTGCATGCAACGAGTTGAAAGCGACCTTAACTCGTTGAGTTTGAGTGAGGAACACAGAAACTTAGCTCGTCAGCGAGAAGTTGATGATTTTTCTTTTCATTCCTAGCAAACTGACAATTTCTGTCGAAAAGGAACAAGATCAGTTTGACGGTGAAATTCCACTGGTGAAATAGCCTAATTGTCTTCGTGTTTTCAGTAATTAAGAGAAAAAAAACAAAATAGAGGTTGATAGTAAACAATGTTCAAGGTGAACACAAAACATGGACCTTTTGCGTGGGTTTTTCGTGCATTTCTAAATTGTTGCTCCCCTCATCAGTACAAAGATGTCGTGAGACTTTGGTGCGTGTCCATCAAAGGAATGAATGTTAGTTTATGTATTTTTCGAATCCCTGGCTCGGGATATATGTTTGGTACTTTTTTTTACTAAATTTCTTTTGACCGCCTTGTTTGGAAATATATAAAACTTGTTGTGGCTCTTCTTTCTTGTACCGTTGGGATGTCGATCAATAATATCTGAGCGCAAAGCTCGAGAGCTTGAACGGTGCTTTGAACTTATAAATTTACCACGCATTTGGACTGTAGTCAAATCATCTTCGTCCTCAAGAATCTTCGGACGCCTTTGGTTATCTTCAGGAAAATAACTAGCTGATTGGTCGGTGATTTGCGGCGTCAGGGGAGCGCGAGGTTTGCTTTGATCCCGCCGCATGTTATGGAACTCGTTTGCTAGAGGATATGCGCTTTTTCGGTTTATAGCTAAAAGGAATGATGCAGTTATAGTGCTTTGAAAGTCAATATCACACAAGCAGATACAAACTAGCTACTAGCAGAAGAGTCAGACTTCCTACAGACAAACTTTAGCTTGCCTTTCTAGCCTTTCGTTGTGAAAAAGAGAAGGACCCAGTATGTCCAAACGAGGGTTTATCCGTGGTATTTATTGTCCGCCGGACCGAAATGATCTCACTCTCGACTAGTTTCTTCTTTTAGGTTAGAATTTCATTCTTACACCTGTCAATTCGAGTAGCGGTCTTGTCAACAGTTTTTGATAACCTTGACAACAGCTTTAAAATAACTTAACATACATATTCATGACAGCTAACAGCTGAAGCCCGTGTAGTTTATTGTTTACTTACCGTTTGTCATGTTGCTGTTTTTCCTCACTATTTTCTCTTTTTTTTTTCAGGGTCAGAATTCGTTTTCCTTCATGAAAACTCTGTGGATTTTGGCGTTGTTATTCTCGGCCTGTCTCTAGGCAAGAAAACCTAGTTTCTGAAAGCGAAAGAAGAATTAGTATAGCAGTTTCCTGGGCCCGGAAAAGGGATATCAGTGCTCATTTGAGCGTCAATTTGTTGTAAATTACTCTCTAGCATTCAAAATCATGCTAATCAGCAAGAAACTTAATTTTCCTTTTGAAATAATTTAACGCCCTAAATAAAATTCCCTGAAAGATCAGAAATTAATTTCTATCGCTAAAGAAGTTACAAAAAGAATACCGGGTAAACAGCATCACAGGAAATACTGCTTGTACTTTTCTTTTGAATGATCACACTTGAGGATTTCATCTACAGCTCAAGAAATTTAAGGCATGGGTGCTCTTTTATTTTACCGAAAAGCTGGGGGGCGTCCATCTTTTGAGGATTTAGACATAAAACGGTAAAACGTTGCCAGACTGATAAGTTTGCTAATGTTGTTCGGGCCCGTACCCGAAGCGGGAGATCAACTCGACCCCCCGTGCGACTGGACTTGTAGTTAAACCACTCCTCCCTGGACATTCGTTGTGTCAATATTATGGGATGTATGAACATGTGCTTTTGTCGTCGAAAACCTCTCGTAGTGAAGATTGTAATTTGTTCGCGACGCAGCGTATTAAAGGGATTGTTTACGGATAGATTGCGGAAAAGCTGATCTTTGAGTTGGAACTAAACATTATGGTCCTTCGGAGTCGGATGTTGAGGAAATTCCTGTGAAGTCAAGCGTTAAATCAAGGAGAATTGTAGACATCAAGATAAACAAGTCGAAGGGATTAT
>OZ024896.1:23195091-23233091 GCA_964017195.1 Siderastrea radians
TCCAGAATGCCTGGTCAGATTCTTTACTGGAGTCCTCCTTGGCGACTGTACCGCAGTTAATCCATCCACAAGAATAACGATGTTGATCAACTCTTTCAGCCAAGATCTCATTTATGCAACATCTGTGGCCAAAGCCAACCTTCTAAACACATTCTGTTGTCGTATGGGGTAAAAACTCTGACTGAAAATGTAGAATTAAAACAAATGCTGAATAGACTCGGACATGGTGTGTCCTATTCTCAGCTCGAAAATAATGACACAGCTTTGTGCCTACAGAAGATGGCAGCAAACTTAAATCAGAAGCTGGTTCTTCCAGGGACTATTTAACCTAACGTGTTCCTCAACCTGGCGTGGGATAACATCGACAGGTTAGAGGAGGCACTCACAGGAAAGGGAATCACTCAACGTGTTAATGGAACTGCTGTCTGACTCAAGGCATACGGACCACACCCCCCCCCCCCCCCCCAGTATACAGCCTCCAGTGTTCAGCAAACGAAAGCAGAGGACCATCACGCAGGAAGTTCAGCCTCTCGCCGCATCCATCTTAGGAGACAAGGTAGGACCACAGCCCCTCAGAACAGCTACGATTGATTATGGTGGCCAGGAACAGATTTCTAGAAGAAAGGACCTACTTTGGCTTATTGCAAGACTGGTTAAAGGAGACAATCAGCGGATCCCAAGCTGGACAGGCTTTAACATCAAGTTTCATAGCCATGAACCGGTTATGCAAGATGGTGTTGGATATCTTCCTACAATAAATGCTCCTGTGACTCAGCTATCCACAGCCAATTAGATCTTGCGTCAGTCAGAGGGTATCAGGAAGATTTTAAATCCACCTGAGATTGTGGTTGTCATGGACCAGCACTTTACGCCAAAGCTTGTGAGGCCACCTGGAAGCACAAAGATCTCTACGCTGAAGATCTTCTTAGGCTGGGAACTTTTCATACAATTTTTAACCTTCTATCTATAATTGGCAAACGGTTTGAAGATGCTGGTTTGCATGACATCTGCACTGAAAATCAGGGATAATCGCAGAAGGTTCAGTCTCAGACGTCCTCGAAGGAGATGTACAATCATGCACATCGAGTTCACAAGTGCATGGCTGTGACCTCGTGTCGTGCTGTTTCTGGATAAAAATGGGACTTAGCCTGAGAAAGCAGCCGACGTTTCGGGAGGTCGCCAGTTGAGCCCTCGCAAAACGACATCTGAGTAACGAGCGCAGATAGTCCATCCTGATGACGTTCACTACCAGATCTTGGTAGTGCTTCTGATTGGTTGTGCTGCGAGGGAATTTTCTTTCAATCAATCAGAAGCACTACCAAGATCTGGGTAGTGCACGTCATCAGTATAGAATTTCTGCGCTCGTTACTCAGACGTCGTTTTGCGAGGGCTCAAGTGGCGACCTCGCGAAACGTCGGCTGTTTTCTCAGGCTAAACGGGACTAGGTAATAACATTAAACAAGCACAAATCATTTCGATACAGAAGTGAACAAAAACGACCCGATTGATTAGAAAACGCTACCAATTTTAAATTGAAACATTACAAATATACGGGGACAGTTACCGAAAGAAAAATAAACGAGGAGTTTTAAGAACCCTTGGCCAATTCCATATTACCCCGCATCCAAATGAAAATTACGGGGTATGAGCTAGATCCCCTCACTTCTCATGAATCTGTTATTAACTTTGTTAACCAGGCGAAAGGCGTGAAAATAACCGTTACTGGTATTGGCCCCAAACCGAAGCAGTATGAGAAGGAGATGAAAGAGTTAGCAGGCGCTGAAGGAAAGCTGTTCCTCGTTGCAAATTTTTTTGATGAGCTGGAATGCTACATTGAAGACCTGACGAAAGCTACCTGTGGTAAGTCATTAAGTTTGGATTTTGGTTAGGCTGCGTCAAGATACCCAAAGGCTAGAAGTTCAGCACAGAGTCATGAACATACACGTTGCTAAGCAACTGTGGCTGTGTTTATTTTATTGAACGGAAACAGAAACCTTGAATCACCATAGAGAAAGACATCTACTTCAATCAAATAATTCTCGTGAACCATTTTTGTCTTAAGAACACGCTGCACACTTTTGGTATCAAAAACAAAAGCAAGAATTGAATCCTGATTCCAAGGGATCCTCCGATGGACACAATTCAACTTCTGTAGAGACGAATAAGCAGGAGAGTCTCCAAGCCTAGGTGCATTTCACATGAAATTTGGTTTTATTTCCACGTGAATGAAAGCTCATTTTTACATGAAAGGTTGTGCAACTATCGTCGCTTTGACGGGGAGGCTAAAAGCAATCCGGAAATGGTCCATTCACAGCTGATGTGTCCTTACACTATTTAAGGTTTAAGCGAGTACCATAATAGATCAAACAAACGAAGAAACAAACAGGACAGGGATAACTTTAGTTAGCTACTTTGGATATGTGACCGCTTCTATGTTTGCTCTAAGTGTAGTCAAGAATTTTCGCATCGGTGATCTAAACCAATGGGAGGTAAATACAATTAGACCCAAGCAGAATGCATGGATAAAGAAATGAAGAGTCAATCGAAATGTCTAGTGATCTTTCGCATTCCTTCGTGGTATGCTTACGCGCATGATTGCCGCGCGAAGGTAAAAATGCAGAATGATAACTGGTAGACAAAGCTTTTTCCGATCCGTCGTGACTACTACGAAGGCCTAAGAGCCCGAGGGGACCAATGTTGGAGACCAATGTTTCTTTTTCTTAGTGGCTTTGTACTGATACAGATTTCTCTTATTTTTTACAGAAGAGAAAAAACTGGCAAATCTGGAGGTTATAGAACAATGTCCTCTAAAGTCTGCCTAAAGACGAGTCCTAAAGACTTGCCTAAAGCTGGGGATATAAGGATTGGCACGTGACAGTGGGATAAACACAGGGATTAGGCTAATTAAACTCGACTTGAGTCAATAAATATAAAATAAGTATCAAAATATCGACAGTTGACAATAGGATAAACACAAGGACTGGAATAACTACCTGCGGCGTGAGTTGATAAATAAAAATCAGAGTCGCTTAACCTCACTTGTCGCTAAATGTAAAAGAACAAGCTTTAATAAAAGGAAAAGGAATGGCCATTGTTTAGTTTGGTATTAACTTGGCTGTTATTAACATTGTTTAGTTTCGTAGTAAATCACTACAGTAAAACTTAAAAATTCAGCAGCTTTTCAAGAGTTAGCACATGAGCACCAAATTGAAAAAAACGAAGGGCCAACAGAAAAAATCTTTCTCGCCGGCCGAGAAAGTATAACTTAACAATCAAAGGAGCCGAACTGATTGACGGGAGGGGAAAAGAAGGGAATGATAGAAAAGTATTCCTTCACTGTCATTATTTTAGCCTTCTTTGTTTCCTTCTATTTCAGCTTCTTTCAGTCTTGCACAGTATATTTCTGAATTTCGTCTGTTTAATTAATTTCTCCCGTTAGTTTGAAAAGATTTTGCTTATTTCTTATCTCTATCTCCCCGAAAAACAAAGAGACAAACTAAACAAGAAAAAAGTCTACTCCAAAGACGTCGTTAGAATGAAAACGATACTAGGCAACAGCGAGTAAAGGTAGCCTTTTAAAAACGATGAAAAAAGGGAAAAAGGGCCGATAACCCGAGCGAGCAGTCTTACCTGTTCCACAACGATTGAGGTTAAAAGGGTTCTTTATTTTGTAATTATCCGCACTCGTGCGCTCTAGGAACAAACTTTCTCGCGTAGGCAGATTGCGAGTTCGCCTAAGTCGGAGGCAATGAACCAAAGCCTCCTAGCACCTGGGAGGTTTCGTCGCTTTTTGTTTTCCAGTTTTTCACTTTTTTCTAGATTCTTTAATCTTTTCTAAATAATTCAAATTTTGTAAGTACGTCATGGCAAAAAGAGAAATTAAAATAATACAAACAAGGTGACCAGGGAATAATACGTACACAGAGGAACGCGATATAATGAAGTGCCAAGGGAATGGCAAAATTCGTTCATTATAAGGGGGGTTCATTATATTGGTTTTTTTTCCATACATTTTTACTATTACTAGGCTGAAGAATATCATTCGTTACACCAGGGTCTTCGTTGTATTGGGGTTCGTTATATTGGTTTTTTTTTCCATACATTTTTACTATTACTAGGCTGAAGAATATCGTTCGTTACACCAGGGTCTTCGTTGTATTGGGGTTCGTTATATCGGGGTTCCACTTTATGTAGATCTAGAAATGTAGAAAACAACAGGAAGTTTTCACAAAGCGCATCATCCACGAGCTCTGTACCAAACGAGTTTCGGGGGAAAAAGCGCCCATGCATCATAACATCACATCTGATCACAGTTTCATCGCATAAAATGCGAACATTTTATTGATCTCATGATAAACAGCACTAAGCTTCCATCACAATACCTTACCCCTTAACTCAAATGTTTATCAATTAAATCAGCCGTCAGCATGAAAAATTTTGTTTTCTTCTCCGTCGGTTTAAAATGGCCATACTGAAAACAGTGCTACTCCGGAAAATGTTATTTTGAAACTTTTCGTCCATGTAAAATGATGTACCATTCCTGACAAGAAACCTTGAAAATTAACAAGCTCGTTTGTCCAGTTGGGCTGTTTACAATTCCTTTGCATGACTGCTTACACTCTTTTATCTTTGGCAAAGAAACTGGCGTAGCTTGAAATTATTGTCTTTATCTGTAAAAAGTAGCTCTATCGATTAAAAACATTTCATTGCCATACGTAAAAGGTAAAGTCGCAGACGAGCCAAGGAGGCCCACACGGCCGGAGCTTATCCCAGTTTCTGTGGCATGAAGCAACTGAGAGTATTGCTACTCCCCCCTGGATGAGATGCCAGTCCATCACAGGGTTACGGCCCCAGCAGTATGTCGCCGGCACCCATTTATACACCTGGGTGGAGAGAAACGAATGTGGGGTTGTTTCTTGTCTAAGGAAACAACACGATGGTAGGGACTGGGCGTCGTACCAACGACCTTCAGATCTGAAGTCCAACGAGTTCACTACACCACCGCGCTCCCATTGTCATACGTACGGACTGATTTCAGAGTCGCCTAGACTGAATGCCTTAACAGATTTACCCTAAGTTACAACTGACAGTTCTTTGCCTGAAAGAGATGGTAGCATAATTCGGAACGCCCTCCTTTCCTTCTTTTTTTCCTACTCTTTTTACTACTTTTGTTCTTTCCTATATAATAGCTGAACTACTTTATGAATCTTTGCCAAGGAGAGCACCTTAATTAGACGAGATCTCTTCGACAATCCGGTAAAATAAAATCATAGAATTCTGAACAGCTCGGTTCAATAGCTTAACATTCTCATTAGTTTAACACTGGGTTATTTTAACAAGGAAAACGTTTAGTTTTGAAAATCAAACCATTCACAATCTATGTTTCTAGGGTATACTCGAGCTGAAGATATTCAATTAAAACGCTGAATCTTTTTGAAATATTTGCAACTTCGTTTCCGTGAAAAGCACGAAATAAAACAATTTCGCTAAGAAAAATACTACGATTTTCAGTTGAGTAAGGCACGAGGGAAGTTTGGTGACAAAGATTTGACGTTTAAGTTACCATGTTTTCAAGGGCAACTTGCTCCGTTTCCAAGGAAGACTACGTCATTCAGCGATAAAGCGCGCAAGAAATTGTCAGACGTGATCGATTCATGCAGTCTCCCTTGGAAACGGAGCAAGTTGCCCTTGAAAACATGGTAACTTGAACGTTAAAACTTTGTGACCAAACTTCTCTTGTGCCTTACTCAACTGAAAAACGTAGTACATCCGCCCTTTCCTTTACAAGATTTTCCCTTAAATGGACAAGGTTCGGATGTGCTCAGAATAGGTATAAGTTCTTCTTTCTCTTGGAAAAAAAATAGTTCTAGACTCTTAATTGTACTCCAACCCCCATGTTGAAATTCCCCAAAAGAAATATTTCTCGATACTGCACTTAAAAGCTACAAAACCTTTGATCAGCAAAAAGGAATTATTGCGGGAGTGAAATATTAACCCGGTTTAAATATCTCAAGCTCGAATTCCCTTCATTTTGTCAAGTCCAGTTGTTGTCAATGAGCTTGTTTTCACTCCAGGTCATCAGTGGCAGCCTCTATATACCCATCGGGCCTGTCACGTGACTTCTTGATGGCCATCAGCGCGGTTCCCACCAAACAAACAACACAAATCATAAACAAAGCCATCGTGATGGTAGGGCTAGAACCTAGGGGAAAGAGAATTGGTTAAAAAAAACACCAAAACATACGCTCTTGCCTTTATTTTCACATAGGTTTCATCATCATTATTCTGGCGCGTCGATAAAGATTAGCGAAAGTACCTCGCAAAAACAGTTAAGTCCGCAAGAAAAAACTGTGTAGAGGTATCAATAGCTGTAGAACTCTGTTGCCTGCCATTGTTATTTAATTGCAAAATTCACCCAAAAACACTGAAGAACTCTGGTTTGCCACCATTTCGAATTGAAATAAAAGCCCTCATTAGGGCAACTTTGAAGATAGCTTTCATATAAAGCTGATATCAGTTGGCGAAAAAGATTCTTCAGTGTTTTTTGTGTTTTGGCCACATACTCTTACAATTTTCGTGCAAACATAAAAGGCATTATGGCAAAAGCAGTAAGAGAACACGTTTTTAAACTATAACGTCCATCTTTAACAGGACATAGCCGCGTAAACTCCACATGCACTACTGAAAACGCCAAAAGTTCTTCAAACACCATCATATGTTTGATGATGAACCCAGCGAAGGCCTTGATGGTACATAAGTCTTTGAATGGTCTTATTCCCGAGTATTTATCGCCTAAATTTATTAAACGTGATGGAACGTGCTTAAGGAACTCTGTAAACAAACTAGTTGTCCCTTTTCCTCGAACTAATTATTTGAAAAACAGCTTAAGCTTTAGTTATAGCGGCGCAGCTCTCTGGAACAGCCTGCCCTGTAATCTTAGGGAGACAAAATCGCTTAGTCAATTTAAGCCATTACTTAATCTTCGTTTTTAAATTTGAGACACGGGCTGTTCATGGAAAACAGGTAGCATTGTAATAATTAAGATTAGTTGTAATGTCTAAGAACAGTCTTTTTAGCACGCTTAGGATATGTCCTGATGAATTTTACCGTGTTTAAATAAAATTGGATTGAATTAAATTAAATATGAACACTTACAACACTATTTTGGTTAACTATTTGTAATAAGTTAAAATAGAAACACACCTTTAACTTACCTTTAATGAGTTTTACATTGCGCAAACATCAATGTGGCATTTTCGAATGCGCATTACAATACATTTGAAATAAAAATTAAAAAACTGGGTAAAATTACATATTAACATATCGTGTAAAAATCAGGTAAATATATGTAAGGCAAATTTGAATAAAACAGCTAAGAGAAGCAGCCCCCCCACCCCCCCTTCGAACTCCCCGCCCCGTGCCCTCCTTCTATCCAATAAAATCTATATAATTTATAATTAAAAGCTATCACACCTCATCTGGAACCAAGCATTCAGCTTACTGGCCTTTGCAAGAACTTAAAACAGCTCCGGGGGTAGGCCTTTCAATGCCCAGTCGAACCGCTCCTTATGCACGCCTTTATAATACGAACACCTCTACCACCCTTACACAAGTTCAACTGGTCCTTTGTCATACGGATCCCTCCATAATGCGGATCGAGTATTGCTTTGCTTTCGGTGTCGGTTTCCTTCCACTGAGAATATTTAGCCAGCTTGGATCGCTACAAACTGATTAATTACCACCATGCATATAAAACGAGCATTATAAAGTAAACATTAATGCGCAAAAAATTAATTTATGTTCAAACGAAGCCCACTTGGAGGAGGATGTCAAAACTACAATTCGGCTGCTTGCAAGGTTGTCTAATTTCAAATAAAATGTCGTTAAACGACACATCAAATTTAGCAAAGCAGTAATAACAGGTATCTCTGTCCCCCATGGAAAAATCATAATTAAACATTGAACTGAGACAAGAGCTCTTGACTAAAATACTACAAACTGGGAGAATTATTGTTAAGAACACGTTCAAAAAATTTAGCCTTACGTTTGCTTTCCGATTATTGTTGTTTGCATTTACAATAGATTACAGAAGTGGTGTATGTAAGATAAAGAGCTGAGACTAAGTACAGGTTCAACTGTATTACACTGTACATACCACTCTTATCCAGGCCAATCTCGTGCCTTTCTCCTCGTTTTTTGCGCGCCAGATAGAGCGGGCCCTGGACCAGAGAGTAAACGTCATTCGTGTGAGCAGCCACTTCACGTCTTCCTCGGCCACTCGATGAACAGCTCTTAGCGCATTTGGAGCCTGGGTCTGTAGCATTGCATACAATCACGTGACAGTGGACGAACACAAATGGATGATCAGCGATGAACTTGAAGGCTTCCAGGCTAAACCGCTGGACATTGAATGAAGGTGCCGAAAGGTATTTCACAGTAACGTCATTTGAACATCTAAACAAACAAACAAACAAACAAACAAACAAACAAACAAAAAAACACTTTTCATTTTAAGCGAAGCCTGCTTTGAGAATCTATATAAAATATAACTATAAAATATCCACCGAAATTGAAATATATCACTTATGTTCGTTTTTTGAAAGTACACTGTTAGCTGATGCGAATGCGCACAATACATTAACAAGAAGGCATGTGGTTTTAAATATTTGCTTAGCGGATTGCATGTGTTTCATACAATTGAACAGGTTTAAAAGGACTAAAATCTGGCTGACGTCGAGGAGGCCTCAGGAAACGCTAAGAGTAAAGAAGACTCATGATGATTCTAAATAGCTTAATTAATTAGCGTGGAAAATTTCATTCACGCATCAATGTTTTGCAGTTCCCCATTTAAGAAAGAAATTATTTGTGTCAGCGGTATTTCAGTGAGAAAAATACTGGTGTCATTTGCAAAAAGGAAAGGTGACCGTCGTTTGAGGCATTTTGGAATAACTATCCATGGAGCACCAAATTTGTTTCTTTGTTTTATTTGGTACTTCAAATTTTACTCCGGGCTTTTACCGATAAACTAAACGTTTGATGGTGCTTCCTTTTACTGAAAAAGATTTCACCTTAACTTCGAGGAAAGGGGGAAGTTTAACAATAAGTAGAAACCAGTACCATGGCCAAATTTCACCTCCATTTCACAAGAAAAATTTTTTCGCTTTCCTTTTGTTAAAGTTTAAGCACCTTCCGTTCGTTTCGTTAGAGTTTTGCCTACTTGCATTAGTTGATTATCAAAGACATTCTGCTGTCAACATAAGTGATGATGCTACAAACCCTTCAAGGACCGTGGTCCCTCACGGACGGTTTTGGCCGGCAAAAGCGATATGTTCAGTAAAGGGCGCATCAAAGGAGTTGTTAGACCAGTAAGTTTGAGAGAGGGAAGTCTGCAATTTACTCAAGGTGGTTTAGTTAAAAAGAAGCGTAATGACCGTTTTTCTGAGTGCACATTCAATAGAGACAAAAGCAAAAATTGGTGCATGATCGGAAATATCATTTAAAAGAACAAAAGAACAATGCCACTGAAGGCTTTTTGTGTGAACTGATAAGAGGAAGGGGAAATGCTGTCGATTAAGATCACCGGGGCGGGCGGTGTTCTGGAAGTATTGGGCACGTGAAGGTAAGGGGCAGAGTCGGATATTTCATTTTAGAAGAATCTTTTTTTTTTCCAATTCACGGGGAGAGGTTTTTTAGGAGTTAACACGTATTTATATTCATCAGCGAGAAATACCAAATGCACTTTACGTACCCTTTTTTAATGAACTCATACTTCAAAGCACTCGCCAGGTCCTGTGTTGGTGTTGCATAGCATCGATCTGCTCTGATTGACAGCTGTTTGTCATCTGATGTCACCGATACCTCAAAGAACAAAAGCTTGCGCAGCACCACAGCAACAGGGAAGTCATCCTTCATGTAAGGACTCACGAATCTCTTGTCAGGAAACATGTTCAGAGAGAGTGTAAAGTTCCCGTGTCCTTCGTCGCTGAACACAAGTTTTCTGTCACTTGGCTTCCAACCAACTGATGACACCACACCATATCTGGGGTAAAAACAGCTGAATTGTATTTCTATTTCACGAACGCGCGTCACGACATCTTCCGCAGCCACAGGAATTTCCAAAACCGCATTGGAGTAAACAATAGCGGTTGGTGTCTGCCTGCTTGTAGTGTTGCAGCCGGTCAACGGTGTTGTAAGTAAGAAGTGAGCGCTTGTTTCTGTGGCTTTGCATGTGGTGTCCAGGAGTCGAAGATGCTCACGGTCCATACCTCGGAGGAGGGACTTGGGAATGGTGATGGTCATATTTTCGCTGTTGCATTGCACATTAACACCTGGAGCTAATTAAAAAAAAAACACAGCAGGAGCTTATCCCAATCATTTTGAACTTGAAAATGGCGTCATGACAACACCAAAACGTCGTTCGATTTTATCCTCGTTGATTTTTACTGTTTATGTAACGCAGCAAGAACATAAAAATGTAAATGAGGCAAGTTCAAGACTTTCTCCTTAACAAGAGGCCTAATTAAATAGAATACAAGTCTTCTAAAGCCAGGCGACGTAATTTCGTTCAAGGAATGGTCGAAAGACAGTGGATTAATATTCATGGAATAATTAATAATTATTCACGGAAGATAATAGTGGTGGATATTTCACTGCCACTCTTCACCAACACTGAGGTGAATAATTGTTTTGGTTTATACGAACCCAGCACCAAATAGTTCCTTTTTTCTGAGAAATGAGGGAAAACTGACGCGCGCGAAATCTAGAAGAATGCCGGGGAGTGAATAGCAGATACTCCCGCTAGTTTCAGTAGCCAATCAGAGCGCGAAAAACACTATCCCATCCACTAGTTTGGTATAAACTAAAGGAAGATATAAACAAAGTAATTCAGTGCCATGAACTATGATTTTGCATGTATTGTATACGATTTGATATTTACCGTGACAAGTCTTATTATCTGATGATAAGCTCAGTTCTGGGTCCGGACATTCACATGTGTAGCTTCCCGGTATATTAACACACTTGTGACTGCAGCCGCCATTCTTGGACAAAGCACACTCATCGATGTCTGAAAGAAATGTATTTGGAGTTGTTATTGACACAAACTCGCCAACAGATATAGCAAGTGGCTCAGCCTTAATTAAACTAACAGTTATTAGTGATATTATAGATAACCAACAGCCCATAACCCCCGTTAGTTATGATTACTGAGGCAACCAAACCACGACATATTTTAAATTTGTCTTTCACCGTCACCCAGTTTCACAAATTGCGGGCCGATAAACGTAACGTTTTTAATTCCACTACTCACCGATCTGCAGTAGAAAGCAAATGATATCAGTGAATGATCTAGAGATGCGAAAAAAAAATCGGTATGGCGCTGTATTGATTTCACAGCTAACCATGAAACTCACCAACGCAGGAAACTGTTCTAGAGCTGTCCGACCACTGACCACGTGACCCACACTGCTTATAAGAAGGACCTTGTAGCTGGTACCCCTGTGGACACGAGAACGAGCAATTGGTGTTGACTTCCACCTGTGACGTCAAGCAACTATCAGGTGAAATTTTGACGAGACGACTGACGTTAAGAGCTGGACACTTTTCACGTGAAACTAAGATAAAAAAAATCAAAATAAACGTGAGTAGAAGTTTCGACGTTTCTTGTAACAACAAATAATTAACCAAGCAATTTATTATTCGATCTCTGGACCTAAGATAACGTAAAAAGATAGAAGTGTCTTAGGTAGAGGAGACATATCATGTAGGAATACATGAAGTATTTAGTCCTACGTCCCCTCTACCGGTGTCTCTCTCTATCTTGTGCAATATTGTTTTTTTTTGTAAATAGTTTTTATTGATTTGTAAACATGCATTACGAATGTTATTAATATTAATGATAATTAGTTAATTTATTTTACAATTTAACTAAATTAAATTTGACATTAAACGGGAAAAAAAAGAGAAAATGATAATAACAGCAACAAAACAAAGCAGAGAAAAATACAGCGAAGTACAAAGACGGCATTTCCACAAACAGGTGTTACATTAACAATTATTTAAGTTCGTTAATTAGCTTCTGCCACTTTTGTAAATGAAAAAGAAGTTAATTTTTTTCCTGGCAATATGGAGCTAGAGATTGAAGACACGACTTGTCCTAGCAATAAAACCTCTAAGTGTAGGTAAGCTATTTTGACATTTCCTATAGTAGATATAATATTTACCTAATAACAGGATATGATTAATTAAAATGTAGTCATTTACAAGATCAAATTTTCCAAAAATGACATCCAGCTCGTTAATTATCCCAACATGAACATCATTATCTCTTAGCCAGGACAAAACGTGTTTCCAAAAATTAGAGGTTATCCTACAGGAGAAAAGTAAATGCTCGACGGATTCCGTTGCCTCTTGACAGAAAGTGCAGTTTGGTGATTCAACTACACCAATTAAATTAAGTTTCTCGTTTGTAAAGATTATATAATTTAGAATCTTATATTGAAATTCCCTGATCTTAGTGTCTAAAGTGCATTGAAACGCCAATGTATAAACCTTTTCCCAATCAATCTCTATATTTGAGTACTTGTTTGTTAATTTCTGTTTAGCAGTGGGCGCAATTTGTTTTTGCTGCAGAAAGATTTGATAGATCTGTTTAGGAGAGATGGCAAGGATTGGTACCACATTACCGCTTGCCATTTTAATAGCTGGAACACTTGGACTGGGGTCGGCTACTGTTATGTCAGTAGAAGCTTTAATAAGTGAACGCCAATCTGTAGGAATCGAGTCAATAATACTCACAAGGAAAAATCTTTGTTCAGGGTTGATAAATGAAGAAATATCGTACGAGAAGGAGTTGTTTGCAGAAAGTAAATCTCCTATCTTCACGAAGCCTAAATTTACTATGTCCCTTCAGTGTACATCGATTTTTTATCATAACAAAGAAATTTGTTATTCCAGATAATTTCGTTAATGATTTCTTTATATTAACAACTTGGAGTTTTCTCATTTAACTCTGACCACGCGTCAAAGCTTTCTTTGTAATATGCTGGTAGATTGATTTTCAATTTAGAAGTTTGAAAATTAAAGTGTAATACAAAACGTCCTCCAACTGGTAACAGAGGTTTGTTTAGGATTGTTTTCCAAGGGCTTGAGTAATCTTCCAATAATTTCTTTATACATTGTTACTCGTTTTGTGCTAATCATAGATTGAATGCCTAACATTTTGAGTCCTCCCATTTCTATGTCAGATATAAGTGCAAGACGCTTCACTTTATCTTTCCCTTTCCAAATAAAATTGTAAAAAATTGAGTTTGCCTCTTTAATTAGTTCTTTTGAAATAGCTAAAGTCTCTAGCGCTAATATGAAGAGATAAGGAGAGAGTGGATCCCCCTGTCTGATCACTCCCCTACCTAACGGAAAAGGACCAGTCGTAAAGCCATTGTTCATTCCACAGCTGGATGCATTTTGTATAGAATGCGCATTCACTGAATAAAAGATGGGCCGAAGTTAAATTTGTATAAAGTTCTGATTAGAAATTGGAAATCTAATGTATCAAAGGCTTTTTCAAAGTCGATGGCGATCAGAATTCCCGACCAGCTATTTCGTTTGGTGTAATCTACGATATCGACAATCGTTCTAATTGCATCAAATATGGACCTACCTTTAACAAATGCGTTCTCATTAGGATGTATTAAATTGAGCAAGACCTTTTCCAAACGCTTAATGCTAAAACTTTAATTGGAAATAATTTTCGCATCGACATTGATTAGCGATATAGGCCGCCAATTTTTAATTAGTCTTTTGTCCTCTCCTTTTTTCTCAATTAAAGTGATTATTGTGATAACATTGTGTAATCATGGCAGGTGCGGCAGAACTGCGTAGCTGTAGTGTAGTGTAGTGTAGTGTAGTGTAGTGTAGTGTAGTGTAGTGTAGTGTAGTGTAGTGTGTGTAGTGTAGTGTGGTGTAGTGTAGTGTAGTGTAGTATGGTGTAGTTAGTGTGGTGTAGTGTGGTTTAGTGTAGTGTGGTGTGGTATAGTTAGTGTAGTGTAGTGTAGTGTGGTGCAGTGTAGTGTAGTGTAGTGTGGTGTGGTGTAGTGTAGTTAGTGTAGTGTAGTGTAGTGTAGTGTAGTGTAGTGTAGTGTAGTGTAGTGTGGTGTAGTGTGTGTAGTGTGTGTAGTGTGGTGTGGTGTGGTCTAGGGTCCACAATAGGGTTCTCAGATGCCACCATCTCGCCTGTTTTGTCCTGTTTAACAATCCCGCCATCCCGCCCTTCTTTTCGTCGCAATCCCGATCCCGCGTAAATTTTTAAATAGTTTTCTACTTTCATGATGAAAACCTCACATACCTTTATACAATGGAGAGAAGACAAGTAAAGACGTTTTTACGGTCGATTGTCTCGATACCATCTAAAAATATCGCCACTTTAAATGACGTAACAAGTGTTTCGTTTGTGTTATTCTGTCTTAGACCTGTTTTACCTTTTCTTGTCCAGGTATAAGTAAAGGTAAAAATTGACAAAGATTGTTTGCTACGATATTCTGCCTACACTCGGTCCTTCCTTTTTTTGGAAGACAACCTACTGAGCATGTAAATGAAAGGATGGTAGTTCAAGTTGTGGGGTGGCAAGCACGACTTGGGTTTGATTTGAAGGTCGGCGTTTCCTTAGACACAAACGTTTTTTCCACATTGTTTCTCTACATCCAGCTGTATATAAATGGGTTGTGTCCCTAGACAAGGCTAGGGGCACAAAGGTCATGCAAGATCGGTCCAGAAATGTAACAAAAGATTTATAAAAGTGGACTCACCTAACGTACAGTTTATTTCAAAGCTATCAGCGTCTTTTATATACTACTCGCTTTCAGTAAATTTCTTCTCGGAAATTTTTTTTTTCGAATAAAGACATTCCTGGTCGCACTCTTTTCATAATATATCAGAGGAACAAAATTTATGATGCCAAATACCTTGTTTTTGACGACTGCCGTTACATTACCGTCCGTCGGCATTGCCATACTGGCTAGACTAACCATAGCTGAAAAAATGGCTGATCATAGCTGCTCCAACAAACGCTCAATGGAAAAGGTCGGAAAAGTTAAGAACGCAAACAAGGCCAAGAAATGCAACACGACATGTGACTTGATACCTCTTTCCGAAATCAACACGCAACATCACAAAAGGACTCATAATAGCTTGACATGCAGGCTACTCTTCCTTGATCAATTCATTAACTACTAGAAAGCCGACACACGTCATTCACAAACGATCCATTTCTATCGGCCTGCGCTGGTCAAATCATGCAGTCTCGTAAAAATTAAAATACCGTATCCCGCTACTTTCCCCTTGCGATTCTCGCATCCCAACGCCGTAAAAACACAAAATCCCGCTCCCGTTCTCAATTGAAATTCCCGCTTCCCGCTCCTGTTTTCAGCTCCCACCCCGAATATCGCCACAAAAATTAGCCAAATCCCGCATCCCGCCAAACCTATTGTGGACCCTCGTGTAGTGTAGTGTGTGTAGTGTAGTGTAGTGTAGTGTAGTGTAGTGTAGTGTAGTGTAGTGTAGTGTAGGGTAGGGTAGTGTAGTGTAGTGTAGTGTAGTGTAGTGTAGTGTAGGGTAGTGTAGTGTAGTGTAGTGTGGGGTAGGGTAGTGTAGTGTAGTGTAGTGTAGTGTAGGGTAGTGTAGTGTAGTGTAGTGTAGGGTAGGGTAGTGTAGTGTAGTGTAGGGTAGGGTAATGTAGTGTAGTGTGGGGTAGGGTAGTGTAGTGTAGTGTGGGGTAGGGTAGTGTAGTGTAGGGTAGTGTAGTGTAGTGTAGTGTGGGGTAGGGTAGTGTAGTGTAGTGTGGGGTAGGGTAGTGTAGTGTAGTGTGGGGTAGGGTAGTGTAGTGTAGTGTAGGGTAGTGTAGTGTGGGGTAGGGTAGTGTAGTGTAGTGTGGGGTAGGGTAGTGTAGTGTGGGGTAGGGTAGTGTAGTGTAGTGTAGGGTAGGGTAGTGTAGTGTAGTGTGGGGTAGGGTAGTGTAGTGTAGTGTGGGGTAGGGTAGTGTAGTGTAGTGTGGGGTAGGGTAGTGTAGTGTAGTGTAGGGTAGTGTAGTGTAGTGTAGTGTAGGGTAGGGTAGTGTAGTGTAGTGTGGGGTAGGGTAGTGTAGTGTAGTGTAGGGTAGTGTAGTGTAGTGTAGTGTGGGGTAGGGTAGTGTAGTGTAGTGTGGGGTAGGGTAGTGTAGTGTAGTGTGGGGTAGGGTAGTGTAGTGTAGTGTAGGGTAGGGTAGTGTAGTGTAGTGTGGGGTAGGGTAGTGTAGTGTAGTGTGGGGTAGGGTAGTGTAGTGTAGTGTGGGGTAGGGTAGTGTAGTGTAGTGTAGGGTAGTGTAGTGTAGTGTAGGGTAGGGTAGTGTAGTGTAGTGTGGGGTAGGGTAGTGTAGTGTAGTGTAGTGTAGTGTAGTGTAGGGTAGGGTAGGGTAGGGTAGGGTAGGGTAGGGTAGGGTAGGGTGGTGTGGTGTGGTGTGGTGTGGTGTGGTGTGGTGTGGTGTGGTGTGGTGTGGTGTACTGTAGTGTAGTGTAGTGCAGTGCAGTGTAGTGTAGTGTAGCTAGTATAGTGTAGTGTGGTGTGGTGTGGTGTTGTGTGGTGTGGTGTGCTGTAGTTTAGTGTAGTGTGGCCTGGTGTGGTGTGGTGTAGTGTAGTGTGGCGTGGTGTTGTGTAGTTCAGTGTAGTGTGGTGTGGTGTGGTGTGGTGTGGTGTGCTATAGAAATGAGAAATAAAACAGATTTTGAAACACTTCGGTCTTACTATAGACGAAACGTTGCTTTGGCTGTACCTTTAAAATTGTCGCCCTTTGACGAAATACTAGTGTGGCACCACAAGCCCACATAATTGTTGCTCTTTGAGTCGGCTCCAGTCCCTGACATGGTGATTTCCTTGATCAACTTGTTGTTGACGTAAATTTTTACGTGGGTACCTTTGACTTCGGACTTGAGGTTATACCAGGCGCCAGAGGTCACTTGGAAGTTAATTCTTGGGCTGCTTTCTGGTCCAGAGCTTGTTATGTACATATATTTACCACCCCAAATAAAATAGCCCCACGCCTTTGTCACTTTTCTGTTACAAGAAAGCAAAAACAGGTCACCAGATTTACGCTAAAAGCCACATTAATAGTTCAAGAAAGGCATTGTAAACAGCACCACTGGTTACTTTTCCTGTGGCCATTTCCTCTCTCTATCCAAAGGAAAACTATTTTTAGACTGAAAAATAGAAATTTACTGAAAGAATACTTAGGCTAGTGCTAACCAATGTAAAAATCCAGGTGTAACAAATCGATGAAATCAGTGACGTCGGTTACATCAGTGACAAGTAATCGATGGATAATCAGTTGATTAGTCATTGTTTATTGCCAATGATTAATGGGTAATCGACTAAAAAGAGTTCAGCAGCTGTCGGATTTACATCTTTACCTTGAATAATTAGGCAAGTTTCGGAGGTACTTTCAGCTCAGTGGAGTTCTTCTAAGTAATATATCAAACACGAGAAAGAGTGTTTCATCAGGATATCCAAACCCCGAGAAGTGGGTTGAAAAAACGAGGCGCAGCCGAGTTTTTTTGACCGACTTCGAGGTGTTTGGATACATGATGAAACACTCTTTCGAGTTTTTGATATGGCTTCTCAAACCATTCATAATTCTTGGAGAAATTCAAAGCAAAAGTTCGCAAAACTTTATGCTAATTAAGATCCGGTATCCAAACCACCGTCACGGTAGTGATTTCCTTTGTTTTCTCTTTATGCATTATTAATGAGTTTGAGAAGGTAAGAAGGAAATTTAAGTTTACGTTTCTGTGGCCGGAAACTGAGCAACATACTGTAGTCATTGACTATCGACAATAAAACGGACCCCTCGAACTACGGGGGTATTTGTGTGACGAGTTTCCTAGGTAAATTGTTTTCATCCGTTCTAAATTTAAGATTGTGCAACCATCTCCAAGACCAGAACATATTACATTCTGCTCAAATTGGTTTTCTTCGAGGATACCGAACAAATGATCACATTTTTCTATGATTATAGTACACTCAACAAAATTACTCGTTTCTGATTGGACGAGAGGAGTACCTATTTCTACATTTCTATGGCAACGACGCGTAAGTGCAGCCAAGCGCGGTAAATTTGAAAGCAAAACAAAAAATGGCCGGAAGTTATGAGGAAGAAGCACCGTGGTAAAACGAAAAGTTCGGTTCAAGCAGCCCCAAAGTACTCTGCCAAAGCATGTTATTAACGCAAATAAACTTGTTTTGTTGTTTTGTGGACTTCCGAAAAGCTTTAGACTGAATATGGCATGAAGGTTTGTTGTTAAAAGTAATTAACAACCAAATATAGGCGACAGGTTTTATCGCCTTATTTCAGACATGTATTTTAAATCAAAATGTGCTATACGATGTGGTGACCAAAGAACAAATTTCTTTGCATTTAATAGAGGCGTTAGACAAGGATGCATTCTTTCCCCCATCTTATTCAATTTCCCATCAATTTATATTTGAATGAACTCCCACGTATCTTTGACTCTCATGATACGGATCCAGGTCTGTTTATTATCTGCAGACGATTTAGTATTAATATCTAGAAGCGCTACTGGTCTTCAGAACCAAATTAACCTTCTCCATAAATACAGTGAGAACTGGCTCCTGACAACTAATCATGAGGAGGACAAAAACCTTAATTTTCCAAAAACAAAACCGTAAATCGACACGGGAAAAATGCCACTTCTTTCTGAAGGGAAATAAAATCTGAAATACCCCAGAATACACTTATTAAGGTACAACCTTTTATTCAAATGGCAGTTTCTCAATTTCTAAGCAAACAGTAGAAAAAGCTAGAAGATCAATTTTTGCGTGTAAAAAAAATATCTTGACTTTAGTAAACCCCCGATATCCAAAAGCTTATTAGCTTTTTGATACTCTTTTCCTTCTTACACTTTCATACAGCTCAGAAGTCGGGGAGCATACGACAATATTGACCTTAAGAACTGGGACAGACACCTCATCGAAAAACTGCACACTCAATTTTACAAATACTACATAGGCTTGAACAGGAAAGCTCCAAACGTTGTATCCCGTAACGAAGTTGGAAGGCTTAAACTTTGGATTCATCTTGAAAACCTTCCAGAAAATAGTATTGCTAAACAATGTCTCCAAATGTCCACTCAGTTAGCAGAGCATAATAGATCCTCCTTATATTTTCTTTTACTGAAATTCTTCAGATATATGGTTGTACTAATCGAGTACATACAGTTGAAGACTTAATAATGCACAAACTGTTGAAAATAACTTACCTAAAATAAAACAGAACATCGTGATTGCTGTGAAAAGTCGTCAATTTGGCATAATACGATCAGATAGGAAACTACAATTTTATTCTACGTTTTAAACTGATCAAAGTAGCTATCTTCAATTAGAATTAATTAAAATCGTACATCACAGACAATCTGTTGCAAAGCTAAGATGGGGTAATCATGACTTGAGAATTGAAAATTCCTAAGTCATGTTTACCCGAAAATTCCTGAAACCCTAAGAATTTGCCAAAATTGTTCATCTACTGAGGTAGAAAGTGAAATTCACTTTCTTTTTTACTGTAATTCATATAACTGTATATGGTAAACGTTTTTTAATGATATAACTTTGAAATATCCCGACTTAAATACTCTTTGTGAACGTGACAAAATATTATTTCTTTTTAACAAAAAAATACCCTTTTATATGTAAGAAACTGGGATATTTTATTTTCGAGGCTTTGCAGAAAAGAAAACAAAGATCATGATTGTAATTTAATTACTATTAATCATTTTATTATTCATCGCTGTATTATTACTTCTATTATTCTTTTCCTTTTTTATGCAACACCATCTATGTATATGGAATGCAAATAAATTGTTGTTGTTGTTGCTGTTAATCTACTAATCACTTGATTACTCATTGATTACTCATCCGGGGCTCATGGACTACTCATCGTTAGGTCTGGAAAAATCAATACAAGTACTTACCCCTTTGTTATCACAGCTCCTGGTTTGTACTTAAACATATGTCCGCAGCCTTTACCACTTAACACTTGCAAGCGACTGGTTATCACTGAAATAGTACTAAGAATGAGTGCTAGGAAAACACGGACTTTCATGGCAATACCGACTCAACCTACTTTGCTTGTTTGACTTTTTTCGATGCCTACAAAGTCAACATTGCTCGCGACTGGTTATGGTTAGCTGCTACTGTTTTTCGAAATACAAAGGAAGAGGCGAGCTTCAAGTAACGTTATACATATAATAGACATTTCAATCCCTGCAACGTCCTTGGAGTGGGGACAGGGGGGCTCAAACAGAAAGTTAAGAGTGAGCGTCACTAAAAATCAAAGAAAATTAAAAAAATGTGGCCACGGTCGAAAACTCGAATTTGCTCATACTTTGTCAGTTTGAAGGCCTAGGTATGTAACTGAAAGAAATGAAATTCGTTTTTTGAAATATTCAATATAGCGGCAGAAACCCACGAAAAAAGGTTATCGTACCGGAAGCTCAGATTTCACTACTCGACGATTCGAAATTGTACACTTTTCAGCTTCATGCTATACAGACGTATTCATCGCTGTGAATCTTTCCCAATATCAGTTGCATATATTAACTCTTCCTCAGTCGAAACATAGTTGTTATTTTTGACTTTGGTTATTTCTCAGCGAACTGGGCCTCGACTAAGTAGACACACTTTTCCCATTTGAGAGAACGTCTAAAATAACCCAAATCCAGCTACGGAAAAGGCTGACCGGTAGTGCTTCAAATCCTCTGATATGTTAACCAACGAGAGTCCAGTCGTTCATTTTTAAGTTTACGGCTTCAAATGTGTGGGATCTAGTGGCAATTTTGTACGATCTTCGATCAAAGTTAGGTAAAATTACACCTCAGCGGTCTTAAAATAACAACTCAACACGTGACACATAACACGCAACGATAGAATAAATTTATTTTTCGACCAAAGACAACTCATTTAATTCAAGTTGAAAGTTTTAAACGTTTGAAGCGTTGTCAAAATAGAGTTTATCAAGAAGGCTGCCGACACAAGTAAGTCAAACATACTTTAATTGTCCCTTCATTTGTGTCACGCACGAGCGACTTCGCCGCCATCATATCGGACCGTAGCTGGTAAACACAAATTCGTCGGATCAAATGAAGTCACATCACGTTGAATTGTTGATGCGTTGTTATATGAGGTTCTGCTTTAATAAAAGGGAATTATCCAGTTAACTTGTTGTAAAAATAAAAAGGTCATACGGATGAGAAGCTTTGCGCCGCTACTAGCCAGTTGTGAAAGGTTGTCAAGTTCAAGGGCAGTCAACTAAGTGAGTGTCACGAGCAGACGGGGCCCGACCCGACTGAAATTTCAGTCGATTTGCAGTGACTGCACATCACTTAAGGCAAATTGATATCAGTGTTTTTTTCAGCTTAAAAAATTCTTGCCACAATCGCTAAGCTTCCCCACTCCTCAATATATAACAATACCAGATTTTGGCAAATCTTAGATCAGTCTTGCAGCTAGAGTTGAAGCTTACGGTTCCATTAAGTGACAACATTTCTGTATTTTGATTTCCAACTTGATTTCTTGAAGAGATTACTTCATGCTTTTTAGGCCCCGTCCACACTGACCCGGGTAAATTTGAAAACGGAGAAATTTGAAAACGCCGCGTAAAATGTTTTCCGTCCATATTAACCCGGGTAAATTTGAAATCGATACGCTTCATCGCACGCAGAGTAACAACGCATGCACAGAGCTATTGTTAAGCTAATTAAACCTTTTGTTTTGACAGAGAATACATGACTATTTGACGTCAGCGTTTTCAAAAAGTCCCGGTTTCCCCCGTTTTCGCCGTCCACACTACACCACCTAGCCGGCGTTTTCAAATTTACCCACTTTGGAGAGCGTTTTTGAGAAGTCCCATTTTCGGTGACGAAAACGCCGGTTCAATGTGGATGGTTGGCCTAACCGGGGAAAAAAAGATGCGTTTTCAAATTTACCCGGGTCAGTGCGGACGGGGCCTTAATAATTAGCTTAACAATAGCTCTGTGCATGCGTTGTAACTCAACGTGCGATGAAGCGTATCGTTTTCAAATTTACCCGGGTTAATGTGGAGGGAAAGCATTTTACACGGCGTTTTCAAATTTCTCCGTTTTCAAATTTACCCGGGTTAATGTGGACGGGGCCTTAGACATCAGATTGATAACGAATTATCACTGGAGTTGCCTGCCAAGGAGGAGAAGGCGACTTCAAGCCTCCTATAAATTTACTTTAAGGTATCACTTTCCCTAAGGTACAGGAACACCCTACTGAAACACGTCGGTATAAAGCACCACACCGAGTTTACTTTTTCCCCGTGTCCCTAAATCGGAGGCAGTTTTGAGGTCAACGCTATAAAATTATGATGTCTACTCCATACAAGATATTCTTGTAAAGACCGTGCAAATTGCGATTTTCCATGAAACATTAATCAATGCCACCTCTAAGGAATTGATGTCGAAGTAAAATATTACATATGTACTAAACAGCTAGTAACTTGTTCTATGTAGAACAGCCACACTCATCGACAAGCCGTGAGAGACGAACAATAAATGGTTTCTTTCGCTGTATTGTTATGTCATTTACTCCCACACCCAATTCTCTGCAAATACTGCGCAGCATGCCTACACTTAGCGTCGTCAGTTTGCTCTTGTGCGTGAGTTCGCAGATGTTGTGACCTGTTGAGGACACAACTGGGTGCTGAAGGGACACCTCTCTCATCACATTGGCGCAGATGTCTGATTGGGTGGTTTCTTCTTGTGCTGCTCTCTCATCTTCTTCAGTGATCTCATCGTCCATGTCTCTAAGGTCCGCAGTACTGGGTGCCAGTCTTTTCTTTGCTGCCAGTCGCGAGAAGAACCCAGTAATTTGCTGTCGTGTTAGTACTTCTTCTGGTTTAAATCGACGAACTCCTGACTCGTCCCTAACAGATCTCATCAATTTTGAGACTTCATTCGGATCTGCTTTCCTTCCACTTTGCTCACCAAATTCAAATTGTTGTTTCAAAAAGTCAGTCTGTTTCTCCGTAAAACGCGCTTTCTTCGAAATTGTCTTTAGAGCCCATCCCATTGGAAGGGGCGTTAAGCATTGGCTCTGTCCTTCAAATTGTAACTGCACGGTGGGAATCCTGCTACTTTCGTCATTTACTTTTGAAGCATAGCTACGTTTTACTTTATCGTACAGTGTTTCCTGTTCAGGTTCACGTTTGTGCTTTCCCGTGTCCAGATGTGCTTGTAGTGAGGCAAAGCGGCTGTATGATTTTACGCACCCTTCCTCAGGACATTGAAAAAGTGGAGAGGATTGCTCATTTTGTCGATCATCACCATCTTGGTCTTGACTCTTGGTCACACTGGCTGCGTTTGGATCCTGTGCAGATGTTTTCTTTTCATGTCTCTGTCTCACGGTTTTGAAAGATGGATTATCTATTAATCGCTGCGATGGGGATTCAAGAACTTCGAGAACGTCCGGAGTCAGCAAACATCCTTCAAATTGAGACCATGGTATCAACTTCCCAGATCCCACATTGAAGGCTCTCCATGCCCGAATTCCGCTCACTTCGTACTTGAAATTGTTCAGCAAGCTTATACCATCCCACTTGACGTTGGGAGTTGTTGATGGATTGAGTGCTACGCAGCTTGCTTTTGGGCATGATCCTGGACCAGACTCTATGGCAGTTTTGAGCTGAGTAGCTGTGGTCACATCGTGGCCCTCGTTAATATATCTTCTTACGTTTCCCTTGATAGTTGCTGCTTGGCGATCGCACACTCCCTTGCCGCCCTGAGGGTCGGAAAAGTCGTTTCGCACAACGGCCACCCCAGCAATGTCACCAGCAAGTTTAGCTGAAATGATTGCAAGTCCGCTGTGATAACAGCCGGCATTATCCTGCTTGTAATATGCCTTTTCTAATTCCGGCATTTCCTTCTTCAGTGAAACAAGACAATCTTGCATTATAGAGGCCACGACGGTGCTGTCTTGTGAACAGTTTTGAAAGATATGTACAAATGTTTGGGACTCAAGTTGTTCGCATTCCTCCGACCTCCTAATTGCAACTGTTATATGCCACGGCAAGCCGCGCTTTGCGAACCAGTCTGACTGCGGCTCTCGAAATTTGCGCGGCATAAATTTCATCGCCCAGTCCTGGACCAGGAATACCTCAGATTTGCTATTGAGGTTCACTAGAACAGAACCTTTGGCCTCATCTTGGTGAACAGAGCGCAACTGATGCGCTTTCCAGCTGTTAATGTTATTTCTTGCTTGCTTCATTGCATGAAGCATGTCCGCTTTCTCTTCGTCATTACGGATGACACTAGAACACTCACTTTCCAAGGTACTTAGGACTTCTTGTAACTGGCAACAGTGTGGGCATGACTCGTTGTGTAAATGACTGCAGTGTTCTTGAAAGTCGGAATCAGCTGAATCACTGAGGGCGTAAGTCCTACAGTGATCAGCGATGCTCGAAGACTCAGCCACATGAACCTGAAATACCCATCGCAATCATAAATGCTGTTACGTATGCAGTTTATTCGAATAAGCACCTTTCAAATAAACTCCTACCCTCCACTACGAGATCCTTTCTGATTCTAATTTGCCGGGCGCTTACTCGAAGAAACACCAGGGCCGAAGGCCGCTTTGAGGCAAACCGAGGCACTCGCCTTAGTCATTTTTTTACTTCATTGAAACAGTCTGATGTTTGCTTCGATTTTTCGTCCATATTAGAAATATATTCCCGATTCCCATTTATCAACAGTCGCTATGTACTTTACTTAGAGTGCCAATATCACACGAGGGGACCCGGGACTAGTACATATAACCACGATATTATGCATATGTATTCAGATATTGAAAGAATAGTTTCACAAGTTTTTAACTGGACTTTTTCAGTTTTTGTGACCTTATCTTGTTAAACGGATCGACCAGTTGCATAATAATTTTCAAGCCATACTACATATATACTAACTACATATATACTACATACTACATACATACTACATACTACTACATACTACATACTACATATATACTAAAGTTTCTAATGAGATAAAATACCTTGTAATCACCCTTAAGATACTGCTTTGATGAGCGCAGATGTTTCTTTATCTCTCTGGCCCACACTTGCGTTTTGCCACAATCAACCAGTTTATCGACCAGCTTGTCCAGCTCATCAAATGCCTCAGCTCCTTGGCCAGAAAAATTGTCAAGTCCTTGTAAAGACTTCCTTACTGACGCTGAACACTCATTCAAGACTCTCTGCAGTGTTCGTTTGCTCATAGGCTCGAAGTCTCTCTCACTACAATACTGTTGATACTGCTGAATTATTCGCTCCGGTATCATTAATCTGATAACATTTGGGGTTTGTATAACTTCACCAGTTGATAACTTCAACATTCTTTCGCCAAAAGGAACATCCTGCAGAACGTGTGGACTTGTGATGAACAAAATGAAATCTTCTAATTTTCCTTGGTCAACTTTCATTCTTCTGTTTTCGTGGCTAGGAATCGGTTCTCCTCTTCCGTGTAGCAGGGCGTGTTGTCGTGCAATGTTATAGCGATAACTGGTGACTGTTGGAAGAAATTCTGTCAGCTCTTTGAAAGACAGCTTGTCAGCTAGGATCGAGAGTATTTGTCGACGAGTACTCCAGTGCTGAGCATTTAAATAGCTCTCGGCAAAAGCGTCAAGGAGCTCTAAATCTTTCCGACTTTTACCACCAGTCGTTCTCAGATTCCCTCTGCCCTTACATAATTCCTCCCACAAGCACTTCGAATCTTCTGGAGCTAGGACAGTTAGCACTGCTGAAACGCACTGCTCAGCTTTTCTAAGATATCGACGTTTAGTGCGGTCTTTAGCTTCATTCCAAGGTACTGATAGCGCGTGACGAACTGGGCTGATGTCTCGACCCTGTAGGAAGCGATTTAGCTGTTTCCGGGACTCATCGTTAGAACGATTTTCGTAAAAGCCATCTTCGCTTAAGCTATGTGCGCTCTCCTGCGAGGCTTCGCCTGGCACATAAAGACTCTCTCGTTTAGATCCGGCTTCCGTGTATTGAGTGTCAGTGATCGGGAGAGGACAAGAGCTATTGTTATCATTAGCTTCATCTTCGACCTGCAGTGCAAAGAAAAAAGAAAAATAATTGAGTGGGCGGGAAAATGCTTTTTTTTTACATCCTCACATTTTTTTTTAATCACAGAGCTTCTAGCAAATGTAACCCAAGTCCAAACGAGTCTTACAAGATCACTTTATTACGATAGCCAATGTTTCTCATATGGCCCTACATTATTATAATAAGTGTTAACTGAGTTAACCACCGAAAAAGGGCGTTTTCTGATTACTATAAATACCTTTTCGGTATAATTTAATTGTTTTTATTTCTAAAGTTAGTGATATCTCCACTTTGCCACACAACCCAGAGAACAATTGGGACCTGCTATACTGTTTTATTTATTAACGAGCCCATTATGAAATTCTGTTTCGATCCTCTTGGTCTACACCCTTTCCAATTCAATTTTCAATATGAATGGCCGAGAATTTTCATCTGCAATGCACATAATTCATAGGAAGGTTGCGTGGGCAATCTAAGCTTCTGCTGGGCATGAAGTGTAATAATAATAATTATTATATTAATAATAATAATAATAATAATAATAATAATAATAATAATAATATCTTACTTCCAGCCAATTTTATTGTTTTTAAAGCCAATCAAATTCGATCCTACGACGGAACTTTCAAGAGTCAAATGACGTCAACTGGTGCAAAATAATTGATCGAGTTTTCTTTTTTTTCTTGTTTTTGCCGGTTTTTGGGCAGAAGTGTCGATTGGTTGGCTTGTCACCCTCCCTCACCCACCCCTACCCCTCCCCCCTCGAAAAAAAAGGGTGCATGAATAAAAGCGGTAAATCCCGTAAAGGCAAACAGACCCACCAGGCTTAACTCGCCCAGGCTATCTGCAATCGTTTCAACTTCTGCTGCAACATGACCTGTATCTGGTGGTTTTTCCTTATACACGCTCAGCATCTTCCTGCATTTTACGCAAATTCCTTGACAAAAATAAAAACAAAAACACCAGTTAACACGACAGCACTATCACGACATGATTTTGGATAAAAGTTTTAAATTTTGAAGACTTGCGGTCACTTACCAGAGCCTACAGGGACGAACTGGTTTGAAAGTTCCAATAACTTGAAGGATTGGAATAAATTTATTCCCTTTTGCAGTGCGGGTACCTTTCTCAGACCTTTGCGGTGGCCCGAAAGTACTTCCGGTACGCAGCATAAATTTGTTGTTCTGCGCCATCCTATACCTAGCTGACCACGGTGAGCGGGACAAATAGTCATTTCTAGCAGGTTTGGAGGTTTCTGAAAATGCCCACATCTCGATAAAATGAGTTCAACTTCTGTTTCGACTCCCGAAAATTTCAATGACTTCTTGTGGTGCCGTATATCCTTGTTACACTGTGTGAGTGCTATGACGGAAGTTGAGGTACTTGTGCGTTCTTCTGCGCCACAAATCCCACCGACGATATTGAAGAATGAACATGACATCGTTATTCGGGTTGATTCTGAACTTCTCCAGCAATAAATTCCGGGTTAAACACTTCTGAGAAAAATTATGTGTGTTGTTTATTTGCAGAACGACGCAATAATTACAAGTATTTACTTTTCGTGGGAACAGTTACAAGCGATTGGCTAGCGGCACGCATTCAGTCTGTCTTCCGTAATTGCATTAGTATCAATTTATCGCTACCCTTGTATTTTTCTAGCAAGTTTACTCCTATACGATCCTTTCTCATCTGAGCAAAACTTCGCAATAAACGACTAAAATGTTATCAAAATAACATTTTTAAAATCAACTGATTTAAAGGCATGTAAATTGCTCAGTCTGGCATCAAACATCGCGGACGTCGCTCTTGCGTGACTCAGATCAAGGCGGGCTAAAAGTATAATTTTAATATGTTTTTTATTCATTTCTTTGTGTAGGATAAATGCCCTTGTAAAAACGTTTTGAAACGTAAAAATCTTGAATCAATATCTAATGTAAAATCTTGGCCAAATTATTTTTACGTGATCCGTCGTGTAGTGCTGTGCGGTGTAATGTTGTTCATTTCAAAAGCGCCGGATTGTATTTTTATGGAACTTCACTAGGCGTTCATGCAAACTTTCTACCAGATCCCACAAATCTAAAACCATAAACGTAAAATGCAATGACTGAACTCTCTTTGACTAAAATATCAGAAGATTTGAGGCACTACCGGTCAGCTTTTTTTCCTGTTGGATTTGGCCCATTTTTGACTTTTACCCGAATGTGAAAAGTGCATCTTCTTATTCGGGTCTCAAATTACCCCCAATTAACCAAAGATCAAAATGATAACTATGTATTGACTAAGGAAGAACCAGTGTAGGCAATAAAGGTTGAGAAAGATTTTCAGCTTTGTCAACGTTTGTGCAGCGAGAAGCCAAAAAGTGTAAAATTTCGGGTTGTCGCTTAGTCAAATTTCAGCTTCCGGTAGGATGACCGTTTTTTTACGAAATTCTGTCGTTATATTGAATATTTCAAAAACTAACCCCATATCTTTCAGTTACTTGCCTAGCCCTACAAACTGACAAAGTATGAGCAAATTCCCTTTTTTGACCGTGGCCACGATTTCTTTGATTTTTAGTGACACTGACACTTAATAACTTTCTCAGATCGGTAGGGCCTTTGAAAGACTTATATATGTACTTGTGTGAGCTAAAACACATTGTTCGGTGTTTTGTCAGATAATACGAGCGGTTATTTTAGGGGCTGCGTAGTGTTTTTCCGAGCACCGCGGAGGGGTGGTGATGGTGGGAGGGGGGGGGGGGGAATGCAAGCAATGAGTAAAATGTCCACTGCATTTTGTTTTTGCTTCATCCTCCTTCAGCCAAAAACCGCTCAAACCGGGATTGTACAGTGTAATACGCGGGCATATTTTGTGCGTTCTCTTGCCCTTGTACGGTAAAATGACAGAATAGTGGGATAATAATACAATTTTCTGTTTTGATTCTTCACCTGAAAACTGAGCTGCAGAAGTTTTTAGGACGTGGAATCTTATCTCCCAGATTTTCAAGCTATCATAGGCTTGCCCTTTCAGGTGATTCCATCGAAATAGAAGGAATATTTAAAATTTTCCAAGACTTGGTCCAATTGGTAATTATGTTTAGAACATTTCAAAAATGCAATAAAAAATAGGGATCACCGAGCTTGTTTTGGCACAACAAGGATAGCCGTTGATCGCAACTATACGACCCACAAGGTTTTCCTGAGAAACCCTAGTAATCAGAAATGAGAACTATAACTGCTTTAAAAGTCATTGCTTGTACTGGAATGTTGGAGCAGTTCAACAAAATAGACATTTCTCTTGCATTGCATACTATTTTAGTTGAACAGACAAATTTAAGAATTTGCCACGTGCGTACATACCCTGCTGTACCTAAAGACGGGTTCTTTTCGGCATTTAAATAAAAATATCTCAAAGCAGAAGCTTTAACTCTTCTTGCAATCGCGATCTATCGTACTCGATTATGTGCCATTTGAATTTATGTACTAAAAAGTGGGGGTAACCGAGCTCGTTTAGGAGAAAACGAGCAATAATTTCTATGAACTGCTCAGATTTCATAGAAAACCTATCAAGTTCCGAAGGTGCGCGCGCTCGTGCGCGCGCTAATCAGGCAAAAAAATGTTGTGCAGAAAGGATGCGCAAAGCAATTGAAGGGAATCACCTTAAATGACATACTTGTCCCTCCGACAAGTGACATTTGAAAAATGGATGTTTGAGGTGAAATTTTACCAACGGAGACTCTAGTTTAATTTTTTATCACAATTGACTCCGAATTTCTGAGGTAGTTAAGGCCTTCCAAACATCTATTCCACGAGCAAGATCCGTTGGGTGCACCTCAGTGACCCTCAGTGGCTCCCAGCCATGCTTATCAATTCCTTAGAACCGAGAGAACGTGTGATTTCATTTTGGGCATTTCTCCGGTCACTTGTCCGAATTTTCCAGGATAGGTATTTAGTTTAATATTTCTATGTGCTTGCCATAAATATCCCGGTTTGTTCTGTACAATAAGTAGCGCTAACTGGTGTATTTTATTAAGTTCTCTCTCAGCGTTAGACCATCCTTCATCTCTCAGGTTTGCGAATGTTCTTTTTTGAAAACTTTTTAACTGTGATATTGAGATGTGGCAAGCGTTAAAAGGTTGTTTGGCTAATACTTTATTGGAGACACTTGTCTGTTTAATAGCATAAGTGTTTTGTCACTCTTAATGTGTTTATTTTGCAATATATGTAGTAGTTTCAGTCAAAATCAAATAACACTTCCGAGTTTCTTCACTAATATAACACAAAGTAATGGCAAGTTAATTTTCTCCAAGGTGGTCAAAGAATTTATTTTCGTTAAGTTTTCTTTTTCCCTAATGATGGGTATTTTATATAGCGACTTACCGTACTGATCTGAATTCACAGGAGTGGTCCACAGTCTCGCTGGCCCATAATGATATTGAGGGTCACTTTTCGGAGTACTTCCGGTCCATGAAGTCCCGCTGTCAGTCCACCTACCAATCAAGTTCTTCCACGCACCTGATGTGTAAAGATCATATTCTAAGTAAATAGTGCTTCAAAGTAATTTACCACACAACACCATTTATCCATGCAGTTTAGCACAAAGAAAAAGTATGACTTGAAGAGAAGTACCACGGGTCTACCAAAAAACAAAGAAATCGAAGGAAACCGTTTCTCTGGTTTTCCTACTGGTGTAAAATGAATCGGTACTGCTTCAAAAGGCTCTTAGTGAGGGACGAATATCAAATATTGCGTCTTGATTAACCAATCAGGTCAATAACCAGAGCCTTAATATATCTACTGACGATATGCAATTCACATTAACCTGCCATTGATTACTTCTGCAAAGGTGGTCCAAACACTAGCCACTGCAACCAAAAAAGTCCTTTTCAGGACAAAATGCATCTTAGCTACTTGTGACGGGGCCACTATTAGTTCAACTGAACTACAGTGTATTTGCTATGAGAATCAAATAGATCCAAATTCCACTCGGACAGAGGAGAGAAATCACAGAGCCCACCTTTAAACTATTCCGAAATCATACAGTTTTTGGCGTGATTCAAAGGTCACAGAGGATCTGCCGGTCACTTGTAACGCAGTGGTGGGAAAGTACACGATGTCCCACGTAATTCGCTTTAGTGCAATGAAACGGCGCAGGCGCCATGGATCTCCCCAGTTCCCCAAATTTCAAACAGGAACCGCGAAGAAATATTATGCCCCGATAACTTTTTTCCAAATTGCCTTTGTTATCATCATGATTTTCAACTGAATTCTACCAAAATTTTCGTCTCTGTTTTTTTTCTCCTGTTCCATCTATTGTCAAGTGCTCAAACGCAACCAGCGTTGCACATTTTCTCAATCTTCTCACTATCGAGAGTATGTTAGTATCAACTGTTGGCACTATAGGCGGCATTTGCGCCCATTCCTCAGACACCTCTTCGCGGGAGCACAGTGGTGGCGAGTGCGCAGAAACTCGTCTCTTTTCTCGGGCTATTGTAGACCCTTCTCTCTTCGAAAGTTCGTTCCACTCTTATGGTCTAGTTGTTTCAAAATTTCCACTCTCCTGCGTCCGTCTCTATAGTTCGGTCTTCAGACAAGGAAAGACGTCATGCGAAAGCGAGGTTTAACGAGGTAGTTAATTAGCTTGATGAAAGTATGAAATAACCGTCCCAAGGACTGGAGATCTTAGTTGTTGATGCTTTTCTGCTTGTTTTTTTATTTTATTTTTATTATAAAAAATGTTTTAATGTTTTTTCTGCAAGGAGAGTTTTGTATTTCATTTCACCAATATCTTTCTCTTCATTGATCAACAATGAAGTTTGATCTGATTCTGTAACTTTCTTTCTCTTGTCCGTCTCTGTTCTCAAAAAAATTTCACATATAATCTCGTTTTGTCATTACTTGTATCCCTTGTTGGGCTAATACTGATTTGAAAGTATCTTCTTCTTTACCACCCACTCTTAACAACAGGCTCTATTAGAGTCAGTGATTATGGGGCATGAATATACATAGAATCGAATTAAAATTCGATTCTATGCAACTACCTGGAAAAACTATATTGTTAGCCCAGACCATCGAAGACCAGCTAAACGCAGCTCTAATAACCCATTCATTATTTTTCACAAGCCAATCACGCAATCAAAAATGAAATATAATTATACTTCTTGATACCACGGACGCTACCTTTAGCACTCCAAATTCCATAAATGTTACTCTTCTGTGGATAACTTTCGATTAGCACTCTCAGCATTAGCGACATCAAAGTAGAATATTAAAATGTCTTCTCTGATCTACGGGCTTAACAGTACAAATTATTCCATTCGTGTTTCCTGTTTTCACTTGTTAAAACAATCCTTTCTATGTATCTCTTAAATAACAATCGCCAATGGACAGAAGGCTCAAAAGGTAAATCACATGTTTCAACACAGAATTCTATTTTCAGTCATATCAACAAAATCAAGCATTGCTAAAAGCGGAGCCAGCAAGGAATAAACTGGTGTTCGTTTCTCAAAAATAGTCCTGAAACTTTTCGGTCCGAAATATATTTCGGGGCTTTTTTTTGGCTCGTTCGCTTTCGAAAAGTGTTTCTCAAAAAGCCCAAAAGTGTTCCGAATTGTCCTCCAATATTTTGGGGATCTGTTTTGTAAAACCAAGCTCGAAGGGTCTTTCTAGAGGCTGAGCACAGCTTGAGAATTTTTTTCGGGGGTCAAACTGAACACATATTTTACTCACGAGCCGTCTTGCTTGGTTTTTGCAGTGTTTCCATATCCTGTCATTTAACTGTCAAGGCTTGTCAATTCTCCTTGGATTATTGGCTGTTCCCTTGAATGAACTTGAAACGGCGCTCATTTACAACAACAAAATAAAACTTTCATCGCGTTTGGATGTTTATAAATAACATGAACTGCCACTATAAGTCTAGTCAAAAATTTATACTGGCATTTCACCGGCATTTTACTGGGATTACCCGAAAGAAAGGATTTGGGGAGCTTCCAAGCACCTGTAACAAAATTATGGATGAAATGTCGCGTAGGTTTTAGCGGCCTCGAAGAAATTCGAGCACTTTGTGGAACACACATTACTTACCGGTCGGGCGGATAAAATAGCTTTAAACCCAAAACTACTTCACTTATAGTTACTTAAGCAACTTTTATATTTCGTTCTCTAACTTGAGACTATCGAGATTGAAAACAAACAAACACCAAGCATGCTTAACTCTATGGCATAAGTTTTGCGGCTGCGAATTGTTTAAAATTCGGGCGCTTGCAGAAATGCACATAACTGTTTTTGGAAGCTTTTCGGATAAAATAGGTTTAAACAGACAACTGCTTCGCTGATAGTTTCTTAAATAACTTTTAAATTTCGCTCTTTAACTAGAGACCATCAAGATTGAAAACAAACAAGCATCAAGCACCCTTTAAATTATGGCATAAGTCTTGCGGATGCGAAGTAAGCCTATATTTAACAATTATCCTGCGAAATCACCTTATACTTAGCCGACCAGGCCGTAGGCCGAGTTGGCTAAATCAGGGGATATTCCGCAAGATTGAGCAGGATAATTGTTCTATTATTCAACAAAATCCCATCGACTACCATTTTCAGAACGAGAAAAACTACGGCTCTATGATGAAAACGCTAAAAGCTAGCAACACATAAGCTTAATAAAAATCAAAACAGAACTTCAAGAAATCGAAGTTTACTGCCGCTCACGTAAAAAAGACTTATTTACAAACTCATGTTTGGAAATGACAAGACAAAGTAAAAAAAATATTGCTACCTTACCGAGAACAAGTCCTCTTCCTGTGAATTAAAATCTTTTCAACTTTAGTCTTTACAACTTTCCGTCAGCAAGTGTGCTGCTTCGTTCGCAATAGCATTTTCTTGGTTGAGTTCTCTCTATGAAAATTTTAAGTCAACCTCTGGATATCTTTGTGAGCTGAAGCAAATACTTGTTGAATTTTTGAGAGCATTTAATCGTGGAACGTTTCTTCCAGGGAGTTAAGATTTCCGGAGAACACTGCTAAAACTGCCTCCCTTTTCAAAATGGCCGCCAAACAAGCAATGAAAGAAATCTGCAATGCACTTCCAAATATGGTCATTTACGTATATCGCAGGATATCTGTCATGTACGGATGACAGATATTGAGGGCTTCCTTACCATATATGGGCATAGTGACAATTTGTTGAATAATAATGTAAAATAAGGGGCTTTGAGGAATGCACAAAAACTGTTTTCGGAAGCTTTCGGATAAAACAGCTTTCAACCAACAACTGCTTCGCTTAAAAGATTATTACAATTGAAAACTTCTAGGACAAGAAAATCGACAATCGCACAAAGAGATGGACCCGACAATCAAAATTGAAAGCAATTATTCGTCGAAATCTCACTGAAGTGATGCTTGTCCTGTGCTTTGACCTACTGTTATGAATAAAAAAACACAAAATAAAGGACAGAGATCTAGAAATCATTTTTGAAAAAGTTTAGTCGAAAACCCGTAAGTTTATAATTAAATGCAATTCGCATTACACTTCCAGCATCGTGGGTCCGTCCACGCGAGTGAAATCGGCTGAGCATGGCAAAATATTCGAGACTACATCTGTCACAAATCTGAGCGCGTTTTCTAATAATTTTTTAAAGTCAAAAGTAAATGACACATTTTCAATGACATAAATTAAATTTCCATTTCAAAACGTAATTTCTTTGACGGTAATACTCAAAATCATGAACCTTAAACCCTTTAAAAACGTCACTTACTCGGTCGTGTTTCAGAACAGGGCAAGCTCTCCGTAGTGAAGAAAACTAAGATGAAGTCCTTTAAAGGCAGCTTTCGTAACTTGAACTTTTCGCCTTTTACCAGTATTCTTTTGAACTTTTTCTTTCCATTTATAGATATTACATGTTTTTTTCTCAAGTTTAAAACTTCAGTACTGTCGAACAATCGTTTTGCTAAATAAACTTAAGCTTTTTAAAGAAACCTCTTTTTCAAAAGTGACGATGGTCATCCGATTTCCCGCCAAGAAAATAGCCGGTTGCCCAAAAGCACCGCGCGGTTTCCGCTCTAGCAATTGACTGTATCGCCTTTTCAATGAGCTTTTAGTTTTAGCTATTATTTCCCACCCTACCACTTCCAGGGCAGTTCTAATTTCTTTGTTATACCAATTGTTGTGGTTATATACATTCTAATTGTATGGTCCTGTTATGGGCCTCTAGTTATTTGTATTTCATGCTATTATTTTGTAAGAAGTTTCTATTACTGTCAGTGTTTGTAGGTGTAGTTTGTAAATAAACTGGAAAACTGCCTGATCCCAAACATATCAGTGTGAGTTGTTGTGTTTAGATACTGTACATTTGGGCCCGGAATTTCGCATTGCAGCATGACCACTACATCCAGTTCATGGTGTCTCAAAAATACTCTCATCAAACACTTACGTAATCTTGAGTCAACAATTCAAACATAATTTATTCTAAGACTCTTTCAAAAGCTTATCTACCGGATCTTAAAATCTTCACATGCTTCACGCACTCAGTAAGACAATGACATGACAACTGCATGTGCTCTTTTTCTCTCTCCTAGGCTCAAAACATTGTTTTGCTCCCCTGTTGTTCTAATATCGATATACTATAAATATTTCCACCTGCCAAGAGTGGTTACTGCGAGTCCCAACATAACTCTCGTGTCACGTGACACGAGCGTAAACGGTAGACTGTTGAAGGTGTCCGGTTCGTCGTCCGCCGCTGGCTCCCCGGCATGTAAAAAGTCGTCGATCGCGAGTTGTTAGCTGATATTGGCTGATCAATCCAGTCTTAAAAAAACCGAATTTCCTCCACTTTACCTGTAAAGTAAGCTTTCGTTCGTGCCGACTTTGACCGTGAAAAATTCGTCGGTCCCGATTATCTACTCTTGGATCTCCGAGGTAGCGTTTCTCCGCAAAATTAACTAAACCCGAATTCCCAAATCAAAACTACACTAATCTGTGTCATTACTGTTGTTCATGAAACAACAAACTATCGACACGGATCCGTGTGGAACGTATTCCGCAATCGGCAGGGAAGTTCGAGATGTCTCACATAGGAATTTCATAACCACGATAGTTTCGAATCAGTTGCGCCTCCAAACAAAGAAAGGATGCTTGTATTAAATAGCTCAAACCAGAATTATTCTCAGGGAGCTATTCAACTCGCGTCTTTTTATACCTTTCATTGTGGCGTTTAGTTCGGGCAGAATGAAAACGAAAACTCGTAGCCTGCACTTTTTGCCTTCATCGATCGTTCACCGTTTAAAGGATAAAGTTAAGACGAAGTGCCTACTTTCCTGAGTTCCCGCTATCAGAGGATAGATACTTGAAACATTTTTCAAATCACGAAGTGGACCAAGCTGTTTTTGTTTATTTTCGGCAGTACGATCTACGGTTGGATGCTTTACACTCGATGGTTAATACTTGGACAAGACTCTCCACGAATACTTAAACCGCCTATGGTATGATATAAAATTCCATTGCTTTGGAGAAACTAGCCGAAATCTTTTCGTAGAATCCGTAAAGAACAAAGGAAAGGATAATTTACATTCCGTTTACGAGAAAGCTCGCACCTCGGCGACTCACAAAAGCGCGCCTGCTCTTGCAAATTGGCGTGAAAAAAAGGGCGCACTTTTCAGTTTAATTTATTTTTGAAACATTCCACGTACAGTACATTCTCCGCATAATTATGCCATTCCGAAAACTCATGCCGCCTTTTAGGCCTGTCTCAAACGTCGTGCTGCTGCCAACAAGCTGGCTCGCCTGCATAAAAAACTTTGTAAAGTTTTATCAATAAATCTGCCTTTTAAATGTAATTATACCGCTATGGTTTAAATTCGGCACGGCAGTAGCACGACGTCTGAAACGGGCCTAAGTGGAAAATACTTAATTGATGTTTTTCAAAATCAATTCGTATTTCCGTTCTCCCCATAACTTGAAAAAACTGCCTTGCGTTTCTTCTGAATTCTTGGCTTTCTTTAATTTTGGACAGGCATGATGGTAAGAGCTTTCCTTCCCGCTGAACCAAGTACTGAGCCAAACCACTCACAAATTCATGCCGCGCCTGTCAGAAATATTGAAGCCAGACCAACTAAAACAGATATCATGAGCAATCATACCTTCAATTGACACTGAAAGTGTGAGAAGAAGAACAACTCTTAAGAGATTGCCGCTCACGGGTAGTTTACGTGCCATCCTTTAACAAAACGATTGATCGATTACAATTTGACCGTCCTTTGAAAAAGACTGAAAATTATCGCAGGTCCACATGACCTGTGCTAAGCCCCTGAGACGGTATCGAGAATTTTCTTGTTTCTTTTTTTTTAAAGTAATTATGTGCAAGCGTGGTAAACAATAACTGTCCCTCAAGTACCCAAAACCAAGAGAATGTTTCAGAATGTTTGTGTTCAATACATCTACGGCTCAGAATATATGTCAGTTATACTTCTACGGCGCCTGACTTACTACAATTCATTGGAAAAGGAATTTAATTAAGGGCGCACCGCCGAAACGGAATCAAACCTTAAAACCAGGTAGAGTGTAAATAATACGGCTAGATTATTCTGTCGATCAATTCAACTGAATTTCAGTCTTGATTACTTCGAGGGATGTGTTGATATTGCCTAAAACAACTACAATACGGATGTTATACAGAGCCCGCGTCTGAAAATCAACCTCCGCTCTCCGCTGTTCTACTTTAGCCATGTATTTGGCTGGGGAAATTGAATGTCGTTTATACAATGCAATTCGGAAGAATGACGTCCTTCAGCATCACAAACAAAATCAACATTTTCATTTAAAAAAAAAGTCATTGGAAAACCTTTCTTTCCTCTCGCCATCAGCTAAACATCGGA
>OZ024896.1:23233291-23340291 GCA_964017195.1 Siderastrea radians
GTTTTATGAAAACGCTAGGGTAGGACATTGCCACATCGTATATGAGGCTCATTATGTGCAAATATGTGCACGTTTACTGTGACAGACAAACAGCAGATGTCATTATCGGACAGGTTTTGGAAATTTCCATTGTTACGATCTCATAAGTTGTCAACATCAACTGTTAAGTTGTCACCGGTGTACAACAATGGATCATTGTAACAGTGACCCTTTACTTCCGTTTTCTATTCTGAGGAGTGCCCGGTGTCCGACAAAGGCGATAAAGGCGACAGCAAACAGTGAAACCATTTACACTTAAACATTCTCAGGTAAGCTAACTTGAGCCATGATTCAGGATGAGTTAAGACGGATAACTGTACAATCCAACCTTTACTCAGCATTATATTGGTAAAACGGTGAGATCAGTGTTTACAGGCCGTAAACCCGACCGACGTTGGAAATCGGAGCGAGTCATTTTTTGGTTCATTATCAAATAATTATTGTCATTGTCAGACAAAACAAGGCAAAGTCAATCAATAGTTCAGTTACCTTAATCTTGCCCATAATAGTCAGCACCAGCTCTACCAAGCTGACCCATATCTTGTACACTCGTAAAGTGATCAACCGATGACACAGGACGGAAGGGATACGTGACATGAATTCAGATTACCCACTAAGCATTTGCTTTCAATCGAACTAACTTATTAATTGTAATTTTAACATGAGAATATTCAGACATGAAACAGAAATTCTTTTGGTTTGTAGTGCCTACGCCACCCTGCCCTCCCACTGAATAAAGTCATCGAACAAACGATGTCTTCAGAAATAAATACTTACCTTAGACAAAATAACTTGTTTTATTATTCAACTGCGTTCAGTAGAGTACAAATAACACCCAAAACGAGTACAAATATCCCACGGTATTTGTACTCCAGAAGACCGGTTTGACAGGTTTTCTACAAATGCCACATCAGGAATTAGGCTTACAAGGTGAACGATGAAGAAAATGGCCGAAACGGTCGTTTTCCGGAAGAAAACAATGAATGCTTACCAAATTTTGAGGTTATTAACGAAAACGAGATCCTAGAGACAAGCAATGACCTAGACGACGGTGAAATTTCTTTATTTATTGAAGAAAATCGAAACGTATCAAAATACAACAGAAAAGACAAAAACTGACCTCAAGTCCGTTAAAGAAACAAGGGCCATTGAAGAAATTCCCGCCGAGGAACTTAACAATCTTTTATGTCATTTGTTTGTCAAAGTCAGGAAACGGAACCCATCTTTCCTCAGGAGCTGTCTTCAACAAATGCACAATTGTTATCGGTCAGAAATCTCCACCGCTATCTCTTCCAAAACGACCCGTGGTTAGTGATTCGGACGAAGATGACTGAGCTTGAAGTGCTGTTTAACTTTGTTTGACTTGACTTTCGAGTTCTGTTTGTTCTGTCGAGTTCTTTCTTTTCGTAGTTTTACTCGGTGACCGAGAACATTGTTGTTCATCTAACTGTAAACCCGAAAATAACTCAGTTTTGCCTTGTTCCATCTTTGTTTTCCTTGCAAGTTTGAAATAAAATCCCGACGCTTCGCTCGATTGACAAGTTTGACAAGTTTTCGTTTTTGACCAATCAACAACAACCTCACGTCAAGCGCGCGAAACCTGACCCCGCTGGCGCGCTCACTCGCTGCTCAGAAGTCACGTTAGTTTGTCACGCAACTCAGACAGTTTATAAACCACTTTTCCATTTTGTAGCTAAGTTGAATAATAAATCCCTTATTAGACGGTTGAGTGTGTGGTATCGTGGGATATTTTTACTCGTCTCTTGTATTTTGACTCGCCCTACGGGCTCGCCAAAATACGGCGCGACTCGTAAAAATATCCCACGATACTACACACTAAACCGTCTAATAAGATATATGTATCACTATTAAAGGTCATTGCGTGTATTCTCCCGGGATATTCTGAACAGGAACACACAGGATAACCAAGCACATGTTGCACGATACACACCAGTGTTGCTTGAACCTTGGTCCAACATTGGGGGGACATTGGGGTTTGCGGTATTGCGGTAATGGCCAATTTTTCATGCGGTATTTCGGTAATTGTGATCTAAAATTGCGATATTGTGATATTCTCAAAACCTGCGGGATTCGGTTTTTAGCGTTTTGGTCGGTATTTAAAATTATCTTCCCGTAATTTTCGACCCTCTCGGATCGTTTTCCAGTTTCTTGTCGTTTCGGAAACAGCTGCGGAAACGTTTCGAAACAGCTCTAAGGTCCTCTGATCCGTCACGCGTGTTTATATTAGTCATACTAGAAATAGTTCTAACTATATGTGCCCCCGCCTTTTGATTATATTAATTCTTGTTCATAGAGATTTTTCTAACATCTTTGAAGTAAATTTTGTGATGCAGCTTATAATACTCACAACACATAATTTTTTATTCATGTTTCTCGTTCACCAAAGTTTTTTTTTTCAGTAATGAATTAAACTCAGTGATGGAATGTAATGTAAAAGACTGTGTGCAACAACAAAACAGTTTTTCAGGTGGTGCTGGGTTAAATGTTGGCAACTATGAGATTGGTTCGCTTGGGAGCTCGTACAAACAACCAAAACTGTCTTGCTCGTCTGCAGAAATTTTGCAATTCAAGGGTGAGTATCTTGCATTACAGTTGATTTCTTTGAATGCAAAGGCCATTCAACAGTACAGGGTAGAATCTAAATCAGTACAGAACTTGATTTGTCAGACACATATCAACAAAGGGCCGGTTGACAGACTCGATCCAAAAATCTCCTACACGCAAACAGATCAGAGGCTCAAATCAAAATAAATAAATAAATAAATAAACCCAGTCAAAAGGATCATCATCTTTTTAACGAACTTTATTATTTAGTATAAATAAACCCAGATCGTCTCTATTTTAGTACTTATCTGAATAACTGAGTTTTTCCATATTGTGTTATTTCAAGGATTGAATGATCAGCAAGTTGGAGAAGTACATTGCAAAACTGTTTGTCTTTTAAATTACAAACCAAATTCTGTACCGAATAATTCTATCCAGTACTGCTGAATGACTTTTGTACTCAAAGAAATCACTGTAGTGAAAGAAACTCACCTTCGTAAATTCTCTCAGCTGTCTGAGGTTCGAGCTGCGAAGCGCTTACCCATAACGCCTTGCGTCCCTAATGAAAAATTACCCGATTTGACTAAGCGCGCCTAGTCTATTCAACTCGAGATGATTTCGCCTACTATACCAACATATTTATTTTTCTTTATTTTTTCTTCAATTCCATATGAATATACACGCGGGGACTACTAGGGTGCCCCCTCGGGTTTCTGGCCTCTGGGCCATCGCAGGGTTTCTGGCCAGAAACCCTGGGAGGGCAATTAGCGGAGCTCGCGGAGCACCATGGGTAAGCAAATTTGGTAACCTGTTGATCCGAAAATTTTGGTTCTGACGTCAGCGTACGTCCGTCCGTACAGACTCTGGGGAAGGGAGAGGGGAGTCCCACCCGACCGGGGGAGGCGGAATGCCATCTTTTCTCGCAGCTGAAGTAAACAACATGGCAGCTGGTTCCTCGTACGCTCGATTTTCAATACGATAATTGTAATACATTCTTGGAATGAAGACTTGTAACAGTTCATCATGAAAAGGAAAAGGATTGCTTCAATCTCGATGGCACATATAGAAGATATTGGAGAGCTTGAAGGCAAGAAATCCTTGTTCGAGAACATACTTGGTTTTTTTCAAAGCTAAGGAGATGTGGAAAGAACCCGGCGACTTTCGTTTAGATTTCAAGTCCTTTTTTCAATTCAGTGGTAAAGTAAATTACAGATTTGATTGTGGATTTACATTGTAAAAATTGTTTAATTGAGCGACTTTACATGTTTAGTAAATTACGGTAATTTTCTTGAAATGTTTTACTTAAACTTGTTTAAAATGGCTGTGAAATTACCTTGTAGCCGGTGCCCGTTTGCCGGCTTGCGAGTAACTTCACTCAAGGGGAAAATTGAATGCAGTTTGCTCTCCTAGGCAACCAAGTGCTTCGTATGTGAATGACATTTCATGTTTTTGAAGGTTTCTCGTCCCTTTTTCTGTGTTTATTCATTAAAGGAATTTTCATTAGTGAACAATCGTGAACTTTAGTGCGTAATTTTCAATATTTTTCTTAGGGCAATTCTAGTGTATTTTATTCGAAAAGTGGAAATCGTGACTAGGGTTGTCCACATTATGCTCAGTGTTTCACACTATGCTAATTATTCATGGACAACAAATGTCACTATTATACTCAAGTAGCATCACTATTATGCTTCATTGCAATTAACATAAAGATAAATAAAAGACCAGAGAAGGCAGGTTTATGTTGTTTACAAGTGTAAATGGAAACAGTTCGAGGAGGCAGCTGACAATGTTGTAGAACTAGAACTGCTGAAGGCCATGTTTTTCCTAAGTTGTAACCAGGCCTGATCTTAAAATTTGGTACCTGGGTTGGTTTCTTGCATGGGAATCCCATGGTTTTGGCAAAGTTTTTATAAAGCACAACAAGTCCAAGAAACTTTGCACTATTATTCCGGCATAATGCTCGATTCTTTTGCCTCACTATTATGCTCAAAATTATGCCGGCATAATGTGGACAACTCTAATCGTGACCATTCTAGACTGAGTCTGTGTTGTTTTTTTCAATGTAGGTTGTTTTTCTTCGGCAACGCATATTGGGCTGTTTTGACTAATTCGTAATTTAGTATTCAACACCTGAAGAGTCGTCTGTCGTCATTTTTGAGTTTATAGTCTTAGTGTAAAGCTCCTTATGTTTTTTGTTCAGTTGTGGAATATTTTATCTTCCTTACATTGTTATATTTTTTGGTTTCTTCATTTGAAGTGAATGACATTTCTGTCCCAATTCAGCGACTAAACTTAGAACCGCCGTTTCAGTGAGTGAGTTCAGTGTGGCATGTTTTCGTGTTCGTTTTGTTTTTAACCGCTAAGCCATTTCAGTGTGTCTTTAGTGACAGATCGAAAGGAAATATTTATTTAAGTAACTATAATCAAAGCATTTCTCGGTTTAAGTCTATTTTGTCTAAAATGAGTCTCTAAAACCTTCCTAAAATTAGTTCAGGGTGTGTTCTTGAAAGCGCCCGATTAACTGGCTTCGAAGTTGAAAAGCTTGTACCATTTTCTCTTGATAATTATAAGTGTGCTTGAAAGTTTCGGAAAATATTTTTTGGTAATTTTCGTCAGTTATTCTAGCAAAATAGATTTCGAGAAATGTTTCATGAGCTGTCGGTGAAAGTCGTGCTGAAGTCTTCTCTTTGAAGAAAAATAAGCCAACTCACAATTTCCTCAGCGGTCCGCATGTTTTTCCTTGCTGTTTTTCACCTCTTGGGGAATAACTGCACAACTAAAATTTGCTGTATTTTACAGGCCAATAAGCATGAAAGAGAGGTGTGGAGCTCCGCTTTTAGGCTTGGCTAAATCAATATATTACACGAAACGTGATTACAATTTGATCGCTTGGACAATCAATTAAAAGTCACGGCAATGACGTATGTCACGCACCGTTTTTTAATATTTTTAAATATTAAAATATTAAAGTATCGATCGACCTTTGTTGACCCCCACCAGATCATGTCCAAACCACGCGCTTTGCCAGACAGACCAGGCATTATTCAACATGGCTGTGGCAGCAGCATTCGAGATCACGACGAGGGAAGTCGAAGTGGCTGTCATCGATTGTGTGGCTCTGTTTTACGAAGAGGGAAAAGGCGGCGAGAATTACCGGAAAAAAAACAAGTTCAGGTGTCGGGTGAACAAAGACGAAAAACGGCTCGCCAAGTTTAGGGAGAGCATTAGGTAAGTTTAGTTTGGATTGTTTCCTTCAGTGCACATCACCAGGCACATCAAAACGGAACCTGACCTGATTTGACATTATTCTGGCAACAAGCGGTCATTAAGTGACTAGGAGTTTTTCCATTCCCTTCTAAATGGACGTTAGGCCATCGTAGGATTACACCCAGCATTATTTTGTCGGTAGCAATTTATACAACTGGCTGAAGAGAGACACCATGAGAGTAGTGTCCTGCCCAAGATCATAACACACTGGACCCGACCAGGGCTCGAACCAGGGCCGTTCGATCCGGAGTCCAGCACGCTAACCACAAGGCCACCGCGTCTTTCATATCTCCGATAACCTTAGCATGGGGTGATTACGAGTATGTGTGCACCTCCTTCCCCTGGATGGGAAGCTACTCCTTCGCAAGGTTACCTACCAGCATCAAATTTGTGGTTGCCTATCTGTACACTTGGGTGGAGAAAGCCAGTGCATATACTGATGGGTCGTTTGGCTGGAGTAAAGCGGCTTGCTCAAGAACACAGCACAATATTCGACTAGTACTCGAACAGGGCCATTCACTCCGGAGTCTAGAGCCCTAATCGACTCCTAATCGTAAGGCCATACTTATACACTGCGTCTCTCTAGAATGTAAATTCCTGGTGAACGTTAAGCACTAACTTTGGAAGCGAAGAATTTCATTCCCTTCTGTTGCAATCAGAAAAGTTTATCTTTGTTCGGCATTAACTACAAACTACTGGACGTAAAGTACACGTACCTCATTTTCCTAAAACCAACCTAGCATGCCTTAATATTCGAAAAAACAATTAAGTTAATATTTGCCCGTAATTTTAAGATTATACAAGGCAACAATTTCGTTATTTCATTGATTTTTGACAAGGTTTTGGACGTCTTGCGGTATTGCGGTATTTGGCGATTTTTTTTGGGATAATGCGGTATCTGTCATTTTTTTTTTTGCAGTATTGCGGTATTCAGAACCTCCCAATGTAAAAAAAAGAGTCCGACGACTCTTGACGACATATTTGTACCAAGGAAAACAATAGGAACTAATGAGTCCTCTTGTTTCGAAAGTCTGGGGTGATGTTTCGCGAAAGAAATTTCTAGCTTTCACTGCAACTGAATCCGAATATCGGCCACGAATGCCTACGAGCTCGAGTCAGAATTCAAAAGCCTACGGCTCCTCTACCATTCTCCTCGTAGTCGTACTTTTTGTTATCACTCGTTTGCATCTCTCACAAAACCATCACTTCCCTGCCGTGGCAAGAAACCTCGGGAATTTTATATTCAACACTTGCCACCGCCAGAGAGTACACACAATGCACCTTGCTAAAAAGTAAATTAAGCGTGCGAAGAGTGGGAAATAATATTTTCTATCCCCTAGATTTCCAAAACGGTTTTTTAATAATTAACACTGACCTCATTTTCTTCTCATTTCTCATCTCCCATTTTTAATTTTCCATTTTCAATTCTCCATTCCCCATTCCTGATTCCCCATTCCTCGTTTTAGTAACATCCTGCTAGCTGACCTCATTTTGCACTCTAAACGTCATATTTGTCCCTCCGAAAACAATAGGAACTAATAAGTCCTCTTGTTACGAAAGTCCGACGTGACGTTTCGCCCAAGATATACCTAGCTTTCACTGCAATTGAATCCAAACATCTTAGGCGATTTTAGGCCTTCCGAACCGACATTGCCCGAATCAAACTGTTAAAATATGCTATAATATGTGCTTTGTATTTAGTTCATTAGGGCTAGGTTTATTGTCTATTGTTAAGTATTTCCCAGTGGCCTAGCTGGAATGTAATTAATATTCTGATAAGTTTAAAAGTTAGCGTCAGTTTTCATCTTGTCGTTGTACATTAAAGAAGTACAGTTTTAAATCTCTTCGTTTCGTTCTCTTCGCTGTTATTACATGGTGGCAGCGACTTTCTAGTCGTCTTCGTCGTCAACAAGGTAAACCGTCTACGATGCCTGAAACCGGGTCAGAAACAGAAGAAAGTGCCGCTCCGTCGCAAGCTCAATCGCAGTCAAATACTCCCGCCACAACCGCTTGACCTCAAACGCAGCAGCGAAATTGCAGAGAACTGGAAACTGCGGAAGGAAAAATACAACAATTATTTAATTATTTCTAGGCTGGAGCAAGACAGTTCTCAGTACCAACTCGCCATGTTCAAGCATGCCATTGGTGATGTCAGTTGACAGTTTCGTCGCCGAATTGAAAACGCTGGCCAAGTCTTGTAATTTCTGCGATTGTCTCCGTGATAGTCTCATCCGTGATCGTATCGTCCTTAGAATTAAAAACGAGCAGACTACCAAGAAACTCCTTAGGATGAGATATCTCACTTTGAATCGTTGCATAGATGTTTGCCACAGTGAAGAGGTTGCTGAAATGCAGATGAAGTCGTTATCATAGCCTTTGGACAAAATTAACCAAATGAAGTCCAAGACAAAGAAACCTCAAATTTCGCAAGCAAAATTGACTTCGCAAGCCGGAAAGAAAATTTCCTGCAAGTTCTGCGGTTATGAACTTGTTGTGGATAGGAAGAAGTGCCCTGCGTGGGGTAAGACTTGCAAAAGAAAGCTTCTGTTTACAGCGTTGAGATCGAAGAAGAACTTGAAGAGATTAATGTTGTGAGGGTTCAAGCTATGAAAGACAAAGCTGTGTTTGCCAAGATGCTGGTCAGGCAAGAACAGGCCAAGTTTCAAGCAGACTGAGGAGCAAGTGCGAACATTTTACCGCTCAAGTACGCAAAAGGTGAAGAGCTCCCCCCGTGTTCGCAAACATTGGTGATCTGGAATGGCACCAAGGTGAAACTTGGTGGAACTTGTGCACTCCCTGCGGCGAACCCCAAGAATAACGAGGGGTACAAGATTAGATTTCTGGTCGTTAAAGAGGATCTCACTCCTTTGCTTGGTCTGAATGCAACACAGAAGATGAAGCTGTTAACTGTCCACAAGGAGAATTTTGTGCGGAATGTCGTTGAGAACGCGAATGACTACCTGACAGTCAAGTACGCAGATGTTTTCAACAAAGCCCTGGGAACACTTCCTGGAAAAGTGAATCTTCATGGACATCTACTAACCACTGAAGGACTAAAACCCGATCCAGCGCAGAGATCACGTAGATGACACGCCCAGAGAACAAAGACGACATCTTACGTCTAAATGGTTACTCATCTTAGCCGTTTTCTGCCCCATTTGTCCGATGTTATGAAACCTCTCCAGGAGCTCACACATAAGGAGGTGGAATGGTGTTGGGACGACGCGCAAGAAAATTCTGGGAACGATGTTGAGACTCTTATTGCATCTGCACCCGTTGTGACGTACTACAAGTCCAATGAAGTGCTCGAAATCCAGTGTGATAGCAGTCAGAGTGGTCTTGGTGCAGCCTAGATACAAAATGGGCACCCCATCGCGTACGCCAACGTAGCTCTAACGGAAACTGAGTCACGTTATGCTCAAATCGAGAATTGTTTTCTCTGTGGAAAACCTCAATGATTACACGTTTGGAAGAAGAACTGTCTTCCACAGTGACCACAAACCTTGATGACAATCCGTCTGCAAAAGTATGACTTGAAAGTTAGGTAAGAAAAAGGAAACAAAATGTTTCTGGCAGACACTCTGTCCAGGGCGTACCTCCCTTCATCCAAGCAGGACGAGTCAGAAACCATCAACATGATAAAGTTTCTACCTGTGTCTGAAGCGAGACTCCTGCAGATACAACGTGCGACTGAGATGGACGAGTCTCTTCAGATTCTTAAGGCCGCAATTCAGCAGGGCTGGCCTGAAGACAAGAGTGCCCTGCGAGCGATCATCTCTCCGTACTTCAACGTGAGAAACGAAATGTCCGTACAAGATGGACTTATCTTTAAGGGGGAGAGAGTAGTTGTTACTCAATCTTGCAGAGGAGAGCTACTCAGAAGAATTCACAACTCACACCTCGGAGTTAATGGCTGTCTCAGTAGAGCGCGCAAGTGTTTGTATTGGCCTGGTAAGACAGGAGACATCAAGAATCAAGTATCTACTTGTGAAGCCCACAGGGAGTACGAGCGCGGCCAGACCAAAGAAACACTTATGAGTCATGAGACACTTAGTCTACCGTGGCAATATGTCGCAGCAGACCTGTTCGCGTCTGACGGAAAGAGTTATTTTGTGACTTCCGACTAGCTCAAAGCCTATTTGGCGAGCCATGGCATACCAGAATAACTCGTCAGTGATAACGGTTCACAATTTGTGTCACGTAACTTTATGAAATTGTCCAAAGAATAGGACTTTGAACACCGCACCAGTAGCACCCATCACCATCAAGCAAATGGCAAATCATAAAGTGCTGTGAAGGAGGTGACGAAGATCTTGGCAAAGTGCAAGAGGTCCGGTTCTGACACTTTCCTGGCACTTCTTGACCACACCGGTATCCAAATAAGCCCTGTTCAGCGTCTTCTGAACAGGAGGACAAGAAGTCTTCTACCAATGACGGCTGGATAACTGAAACCGAGTGTTGCTGATGAAGATCTAACGCGCAACAACAACAGCAAACTCGGTACTACAATAGAAACGCGGGAGACTTAACGCCTTTAGAGAACGGTGACTCGGTTAGAGTTAAGCCTTGGCAAGTTAGAAAGAAGAAGTGGGACATAGGTGTCATAAGGAAACGTTTAGACGACAGGTCTTACGAAGTGGAACTTCCCACTGGTGTTCTGAGGAGAAATAGAGTTTTTCTTAGAAAGACGAGTGAACCCTGGTTAAAAATTGTATAAAAATCTACAAGCTTTCGACAACCATCCTGTTGTCTTCAACGGATAGGAAAAGCGACTGTGTAAAATGAATATTCAAAATGTAGAGAAATAATAAATGTGAAAGAATGTAAAGTAAGAATGCTGAAAGTGTGAAAGCTAATGAGACACTGATTGGGGAGCGGGCATGAGTTACTGTCAGCATCAACAGTTTTTGCAGTATGCCAAGACTCAAGGGTCTTAAGGTGGCGATAATCAGCTTTGTCGATAATTAAGGCATTACCAAAGTCAATCTGGTGGTTCTTGGACCAGGCATGGTTTGCCACATTGGAGCCTTTAGTGTGCATTTTCACGTTTCTACTGTGCTCTTTCTTTCTGGTGTTAAATGACCTTCCGGCTTCGCCAATATAACTCCACGAACATGTGCTGCAGGCAGTTTTGGAGACAACATTGCATTGGTCTTCTTTTTCCGGACGGAAGTTAGGAGCCGGGAATTCTTGTTGGAGTGTATTTACTGGTTTATTAGTGACTAGTCCGTCATGACGTCTGAGCAACCGTGTTAGTGGTTCTGTGAGGCCTTTGATGCACGGAAGGGTCGTGAATGTAAGTGTATGCTGTGGGTCACCCGAGCATTTTCATGAGAAATCAAGCGAGCAGTCCCATCAACAGTCCCGTCATCAGTCCCACTGGTAAACTCGCGAGCAGTCCCGCGACCGGTCCTGCGAGCAGTCCCATGAGCCACCTTCCCAAGTTGAAGTTCCGCTGAGAAGATCTGAGCGCATCTGCAAGTTGCCAGCGCACCTGAGAGACTATGTTTTAACTTAAGGACTGTGAACTGAGTGACACTTTACTTTAAGAGCTCTACAAGTTAACATCTATCCTACTCGTGTATTTATTTTTGTCATTAGTTTATTTTTTCTAAGCTTAGTTTTTCATAAAAAGGGAAGGTGTTATAATATGTTATAATATGTGCTGTGTATTTAGCTCATTAGGGTTCGGTTGTTGTCTATCGTTAAGTATTTCCCAGTGGCCTAGCTGGAATGTGATTAATATTCTGATAATTTTAAAAGTTAGCGTCAGTTTTCACCTTGTCGTTGTACATTAAAGAAGCACAGTTTTAAATCTCTTCGTTTCGTTCTCTTCGCTGTTATTACACAAATCGTTGGGTGCCCCTGGCGTACCTGGCTATGCACAACAAGACAGAGGAAACACTCCTTTGTAAGGAGTGTCCTTAGTTATTAACCCTAAGAACGACAGGAGATGCAGTGTCAATGAAGTTCATTTTAGCTAGAAGTAACTGCAAACCTTTTAAATAAATTGATAGATGCTCGATTTATTTACTGTGAAATTTCTAGAACCTTTTGGCCTTCAGTAACAAAATGGTTAAAAGACTTCTTTAAGGATCTTGACGTCTTAAATGCCACTAAGATAATTTTTGGTTTCTTTAGAGAGAATTATCTTCTGTTAAATCATATTATAATTATTTGTAAGCAGGTAATCTTTCAATGCAGAAATCGCAATATAAAACCTTCACTCTCTTTACTGAAAGTTAAATTAAAATATGTCTGTCAGTTGGAATGCTCCATAGTTAAGCAAAAAGCTTCTTTAGAAACTCACCAGAAAAGATGGCAAGAACTGCTTCTTATCCTTAATTGAAAAAATTCCAGTTTTTTTTTCACATATTATTGTAATATATAGCAATCAGTTATATCTCCTCTCCTTCTTCTTCCCCTTTTTGTCCTTTAAAGTTTCTTTCTATTTTTGTACTGTCGGTGTATATACTTTCTGCGTCTGTGTCAATAAACGTCATTTTAAAAAAAATTGCAAACCTTTTCGTGGATCGAGCTCGCAGATGCATCTTATTTCAGTGCTTAAGGAGCACGTACAGTTGACTCCCTGTACCTCAAGCCCTCAGTAACTCGAAGCTCGCGCTAACTCGAACCAAAATTGATTTCCCCTAAATTTGCTCCATACATTTACTGCAATTTTAAATTTTACCTTCAATAACTCGAACCCTTGATAACTCGAACCTCCCGCTATCCCCTTCAAGTCATTTTCTTTGTAATTTTACCCTCGATAATTCGAACCTCGTTTGTCAATGTGTAATGAGACAAAACATACTTCAGAACGCTGAATTAATTTGAATCAATTTTCGAAGCATTGTAGTTTGAAGTGTCTAATTGCCGTTTGTGTAAATTTCTTTAGTTTTGTGGTGTTTTGGTACACAAAACTTGTCAGTTCTTCCTGTGAGAATACATGCGATAAGTGGTGTCAGCAGGAATCCTATCCCTCGTTAACTCGAACTCCTGATTACTCGAACCTTTTTTGATTTCCCTTGAAGGTTCGAGTTATCGGGAGTCAACTGTGTTAGATGTGGAAGTGGCTGAAGGAAAATGACACCGTTCTTACAAAAGGGTATGTGTTGGAAAAGTTCTCAGAAGTTGTTTACTGGAGAGGGAAACTTATTAAACGCTCTCCGCGTCGAAACTGACCTATCCTACCCGCTAGTCCAGCTCAGAGCGAGACACGTACTCTTAGTAGTAAAAGAGAAGTTAAGAAAGGAGCAGCGACGTCTAAAAGACCTTAACGTCATCACCCCAGTGAATTTCCCGACGAAGTGGATATCAGCTACGGTTGTTACATTGAAAAAACACGTTCTTGAACAAAACATCCAAACTGAAGTCATTTAACAAGTTAAAAAGTCATATGTCTGGGCACGGAATCTCGGACCGTTTGATTAGTACTAATGACCCCCCAGTTCAGCTCAGAAGAGTTCCAAAGATTCCCAAGACAGTTATATTGAACATCCCTGGGCCGGGGGATACTCGCCAAAGTTTTATACGGGGGAGGCACCGTCGCGAGGTCCAACCCCTTACCCTTTTATATACCATTTTTGAAAGAAAAGGTACCCCTTTTGTATCCCTTCCATTGAAAAATGGTACCTCTTTCACATACCTACTTAACAACACTGCTTCCCTTTTCTAAACCTTTGGAATGAAGTTAATGAACGATCTTATGGGAGAGTAGTATTACCGGAAGAAACAATATTATTATCTACTCGAAATATTTTAACTAAGGGCCCTTTCAAATACCGAAATGACAGATTCCCCTACCCTTTCAGCTCGTGAAATTCCTACCCTTTGATATACCTGAAGCCTGAAAAGGTATCCCTTTCGGGTGGAGCCTCCCCGTATAGGCCATTATATTGAGTCTCCCTCCCTGGGTATTGAACATGTCACCAGCTTCCCTGGATAGATATCCTCAATCAAATGGCAAGTCTGAAAATGTAGTCAAGTTAGTACAGCGCATCGTGCGCAAAGCTCTCGAGTTCTGGATCATATCCCTATCTTGGCTTTCTGGACTTAAGAAATACACCTACGGGAGGGATGAACACCTCACTCGTCCAGCGGCTGTTCGGACAGCGAACAAAGACCATCATCAAGCAGACTCATCAAGCCCAGTTGTACAGACTACACAGCTCAACTACTACTACAGAATAGGAAGGACAAACAGAACAGACTCAGTGACCACTACAGCAGAAGTGTCAAGGAGCTCAAAATACTACGAAAGGGAGATACTGTAGGTATCAAATCAGTCCCACATGAAAATATATGGATCAAAGCCACTGTTGACGCAGAGGCCGGCGTGCGGTCTTACAAAGTGTCAGCCGAGGATGGCAGAGTATTTCGTAGAAAACGACGTCACCTGCGCTTGGCATCTTAAGACCAGACACCTACTGTAAATATACCCAGCCCACTGTTGCCGAGTGTCACAGAGAAACCCGAACCTGAGACACACAGTGCAGAATCACCCCAAGATACAGAGTCACTAAGAAAGCCCGCACACACTCAAGCGACGGCAGACGAGCCAGGCCAGTTACCCCAACCCTCATGCGAGTTGAGTCCAGTGAAGTACAACTCAAGAGGGAGAGCCACCCAAGGGGTGAAATCCTGGGTGACGCTTGTTGAGTCACAAAAGTCCAGGGGTGGGGGAAGTTGTGCATGTGATGGCGCAGGGATGGCGCAGGGATGGCGCAGGGATGGCGCAGGGATGGCGCAGGGATGGCGCAGGGATGGCGCAGGGATGGCGCAGGGATGGCGCAGGGATGGCGCAGGGATGGCGCAGGGATGGCGCAGGGATGGCGCAGGGATGGCGCAGGGATGGCGCAGGGATGGCGCAGGGATGGCGCAGGGATGGCGCAGGGATGGCGCAGGGATGGCGCAGGGATGGCGCAGGGATGGCGCAGGGATGGCGCAGGGATCGCGCAGTGGTGAGAGCGCTCGCCTCCCACCAATGTGGCCCGGGTTCGATTCCCGGTCCCGGTGTCATATGTGGGTTGAGTTTGTTGTTGGTTCTCGTCCTTGCTCCGAGGGTTTTTCTCCGGGTTCTCCGGTTTTCCTCCCTCCATAAAAACCAACATTTCCAAATTCCAATTCCACCTGCTTGTAAAGCGCATTTGATTATATTCACATAGAAAATCTGAAAAATGTGAAAATGTGAAAAAATAAGTTCCAAATTATTATTATTACTAAAGAGGAAAATCCAGGACTCAAGAAACCACACCCATGGTTTAACGCCCTCTGATGGGGTGGGGTTGGGCAAATACAGGGCAACAGGCTAGGACAACATTTGCTTGATTTTTAGGCCTGTTACTATCTGTTGGCCATGAGGTCAAGAACAATAAAGTAATTAAAATAACATGCTAATTTCGACTGTGTTTGAACTCTTTTACAGTTACTATTCTAATTTTGAACTTGTTCGATCTCATCAAAGATTGATCCTCAACTCATCTTGACTTGTTCGGAAAGTGCACAGTTGGTATATCGTATATATTATATTCGCTCTGACGAAGGGCTAACGCTCGAAACGTCAGGGCTAACGTTCGAAACGTCAGCTTTCAATCTCTTTACGATGGCCAATTTACCTTATCAACTCAGTTGATAAATCCGAAATTTTGTGTTTCACGTCCCCACCGACGCAGCACCACAGTTTCTTTAGAAACTAACCCCCTTGCTTGTTTTTATAATAGGATTAGTTTGTTTATATAATAGGATTAGTTTTATCGTTATTAATTTATTATCAAATAGTTTTTTACTGTTTTTTTGTAATATTTACGCAATTCAGCCTTAGTAGGCTGCTTATGTAAATAATTTTAATAAACTATCTATCTATCTATCTATCCATCCATCCATCCATCCATCCATCCATCCATTCATCCATCTGTCCGTCCGTCCGTCCGTCCCTCCCTCCCTCCCTCCCTCCCTCCATCCATCCATCCATCCATCCATCCATCCATCCATCCATCCATCCATCTATCTATCTATCTATTTTTCCCAGGCGTTAATGGCAAGCAGTATGCCAGTAACATTCAATAGAGTAAGAGAAAGAATTCAGTTGAAAGCAGCCGGTGGAGATTAGCCCGTTCCAGGGCCGGCACGAAAATTAGAAAGAGAACGCGAAAATAAGACGCTTGGGATCTGGAGAAAAGGGGCGGTGGCTGGAAACCCCCCACGCGTTTTTTGCGCTCATTTTCTCAATTCATGCTTTCCCCTCTATCTCGGAGCCTGGAACAGGCTAGGGGAAATAAGCACACATTCATTCACGGTCTGCCGGTCCCACTACGTTTTTGCAGTGAATTATGATTGCATAATGGGGGCTGGGTCTGTATGTTACCTCTCTTTTGTTATAATAAATTCAAACCAACTGGACTGAACCACAAACTAGCTCGTCAGTTGCCGGGGTCAGTTATTTATTATTGTAAGGAATAATTCAGGCCGGGAAAGATGTCCTTGCTAAGGCAGTGTTTTTGCACGCTTTTTCTCACTTATGATTATGCCAAATGCTTTTGTTTAGTCCTACGCAGCAGAACACCTTTTTGCAATAAGAAGTGATGGTCATGTTGCTTATCGGGCCTTTGATTAACCTTAGTTTCTATAGCACTGATGCAGCAACTTGGAAAACTATTACTGCCCCCCACCCCCACACCCCCCCTGGATGAATTGCTAATCCAACGCAAGGTTCTTATTCCAACATTTTTCATTTTTGGGTGAGGGGTTGGTCCCTCACTTGTTTGCTCCCACCTATTTAAATGTCTCATTGTTGAGGACAGATAAAAAGGGCCGAGACGAACCACTGAACACTGCATCCCACGACAGACATTTGTACTTGTATTTGACTCCTGCTTGATTATGTTCACGGTATCTAAGGAGAAAGTCCTGACGTTACCTGATTTCCATAAAAACGAAACTTACATGAAGGGAACAACACAGAAAAAGGAAAACAAATAACCAACCTTGTTCTTGGCAATTAATGCCTGAAAAAAAAAGGTAATAGCCACTAAAAACGTGTTCAATGACGTTAAAATAGTATATAGAACCTTTTTAAATCAACCTAAAAAAGTGAAGGAAAGAAATTCTCGAAAATGTTCTTTGCTTGTTTGTTTTTTGAAAAACAAAAACCAGCCACTCTGTTTTACTAATGGACCAATCACAAAATCTTTATAGTGCTTTTTTTGCTCACCAAATGTTTTGTTTTACTGAGGAAAATACATTGGCCAATCATGACTCTTACGCTGCTTCTGCGAATACTACTTAAGACGGATTCCGCTCAATGTTCGAGCAATAAGTGCAAAAAATATTTACCAAAAAACTACTCATAGCACGGTAACATTTTAAACGCTATTTGAAACATCTCACTCTAGTTCACTTGCCCAAGTGACCCCGCGATGAAATTCTCAAGCATTCTCAAGAAAATTAATTTCAAATCTCGTAAAAGTATGCTAAAAACGGGCGCCATTTTGTTTTGAACTGACATGAAGCATCTTTTTAATTGAAATATTGATAACTTCAAATCCAATTTTCTCTCGCGGGGTCAGCTTGGGAGCAAAAGTAACGATAAGTTTTTCTTATCTGTTCTCAAAATGTGACAGTGCTACAAGTATTTTTTTGGTAACTTAATTTTTGCACTTACTGCTCGAACGTTGAGCGGAAATCGTCTTAAATGTTCTGGGAGCCGTTCAAACACAAAGTGTGCTTGTGATCGTTTTCTCCTCAACAGCGGACCTTGCTTTTTGTTCAAGCCAATCCAAGTGCTTTATGAACGATTCTCTGCCTCTAGGAGCTTTTGTGTATAAAGGATTTAGGCGTAGAAAGCCATTAATGTCGGCAAGGCTTTAACAGAAAAATCCCTAAAACTTATAGTAAAGGAGGTAGTCCCTATTACTTTGGGGGGGATCTGAGATAACTCAGCCTTTCTTTGTAATCTGACGTAATCAATTACTGTTTACTCAAAAAAAAGAAAAACTACAGTAGAAAATGTATAAATAGACTTACTTATGATGTCATAACTTCTATAATAATGCGAATTTCAAGAAATCAATACGCCACGTTTTGCACCTTGATGATCGTCCGAATATTGGCACTATATTTAACAACTTAAACTGTATGCCGTTTGTCTTAGGCTTTCTTCTGTTTAGGGCACGTGACCTGCCAAATATGGTTGTGACTTAAGAATCTTGAACACCTTTTTCCATGGAACAAATATAGCCAAGTAGTTCATCTGTGGAAGTTAGGATCTCCAAGATATAATAGTTAGGAACTTTCCATAGCAACAGCATGGTAGTTATGAGTAGTTATGGTAGTTATGAGTCTCCCACCTTCGCATTCAGAAGAAAGCTACAAGCCGTTAGTTTCCGGCAATGCTGCCTACAGAGGTATTGTTTTCTTTTTTTTTTTAACTATTTTGGCAATAAAAAATCTGATCTTGCTTGCTGATTAGTATGATTTTCGATGTCAAATGAGAAATTTAAATGAGCGTACCCATGCCCAGAAAACTGGTATAATTCATACATTATAAAGTACGTTAGCTTTCAGAAGCTAGCTTCTTTACCTGAAGACAGACCCAGAATAAAAACAGCCAAAATCCACACAGGTTCCATGGAGTATATCTTTATAATTCCAACCCTAAAAAAAAGAGAATAACTAAGAAAAAAACTCACAAACCATCCAAACCCGTAAGCAAACAATAAGCTTAAAGGTCTTTATCTCTCAGCTGTCATTGAAATGTACGACCAGCCTTAGTTTGAGGCTGTTGTCAGGGTTATGAACAACTGCTGAGAAGACCGCTACTGGAGTTGACAGGTGTAAGAATAAACTAAAAGAAGAAAGGGATCGAGTGCGAAACTTTATCATTCCGGTCCTGGAAGTAATTACCACGGATAAACCCTCTTTTGGAAATGGTGTGTCTTGCGTGTCATTCAAACTATGAGAACGACTGGCAAAATTTTGTCTGTAGAAAGTCCCACTTAGTAGCCAGTGTATATCCTGTGTGATATTTACTTTCAAAGCACTACAACTGCATCTTTTAGTTAGCTATAGACTGGGAAAATATCCAAAAAAAAATATCCACAACAAACGAGTTCCACGACATCCCGCGGGATCAAAGCGAACCTAGTGTTCCCGTGATGCCGCAAATCGCCGACCAATCTCCTTATTTTCCTGAAAATTGCTAAAGACTTCAAAGATCCCTGAGGGCAAAGATGATTTGACATTAACCCAATTTAATGGTTAGTGGAGATCCTAGTTCAAGCTCTGGAGCTTAGTGCTTAGAAAATATCGTTTAACCAATAAACGACAAAACGTGAGAAAGGCTAATTGACATTTTATCCGTAGAAAGTTCCACTTAGTAGCTAGTCTATATATCCTGTGTGATATTGACTTTCACTTCCGAAGTTAAGTTAGCTATAAACTAAAAATGTCCACCAACAAACGAGTTCCACAACACGCCGCAGGATCAAAGCGAACCTCGTGTTCCCGTGACCCCCTAATCGCCGACCAATCGTCTCCTTATTTTCCCGAAGGCTACCGAAGACTTCTGAAGATTCCTGAGCGTGAACGACGATGATTTGACTACAGTACAAATGCACGGTAAGTTGAGAGCACCGTTTAAGCTCTGGAGCTTCTCTTAGCCCTCAGAAAATACACTTCAACAAGCCGACGGCTATCGAAAAAAAAGACTCAAGTTTCATATATTCTCTCACAAGGCGACAATCCCGAGAGATTTCAAAAATACAATCGCTCACATTCACTCATTTGATGTGAAGTCTTTCTCCCCTCGACAACAGAACAGACAGATTTTCTGCCAGTTGACGAATTCATTCAATTTCCTTTACCTCAGAATCAAATAATTTCAGGTTACTTTCAAATTCCATGTCAATTTCTGTAGTCTGCCCAGGAGATAAGAACAAATAGTCAAGTTACTTACTTGAGAAAATAAAACCTTTTCCTAGAAAAAACAAATTGTTCTACGATTCTTTAAAAGACGTGATACAGGTTCAGGCCCGTAGCAAGGCTGAATTAACTGGAGGGGCCGAGCAAATTGGCGTAGTCAAAGACCCACCCCCCCCCCCCATCCCCAGACAAAATACAGACGTTAACGAATAGGTCATAAGGCATAAAAAAATTCATGTCAGACAGAAACTAACACTGTTCAGAATGCCACAGTTTGAATCGATTTCGTCAAAAAGGACACCTTTATGGGGACATCGTTCGTTGGAAATTTGGCCAAAAAGCTGCTTCTTGTTTGCTTTTTCGCCGACAAAGTTGTTGGCAACATCTACCAATATTAAAGCATCAGTTTTGAAAAACTATTTCTTGAAGTTACAAGGTTTGTTAAAATTCAAACACTTCGACAGCTAATAAGCTACGAATTTCGGACCTGTTTTACCTAACTTTCGTAAACGTTTACGTAGCGTTTGTCACTCGATTGGTGAGATAAATATAATTTTATTCCTTAGACTTGTATTACAACAGCGGGGTTAAAGCTTGCAGCAAATACACAGAAGTCGGTTAGATATTAAAGGTATTAAGGTCCTTCACGGTCTTAAGGTGATTCCATTCAATTGCATTGCGTATCCTTTCTGTGTATCCTTTTATGCGCAACTAGCGCGCTCACGAGCGCACGCGCGTTCGGAACTTGGTAGGTTTCCTATTAAAACTGAGTTGTTCAGAGAAATAAATGGTCGTTTTCTCCTAATTGAGCACGGTGACCCCCATTTTTTATTGTATAAATTCAATTAGGGCAATGTTCCAAACGCAATATAAAAAAGTTGTAAAAAATCTATGATCAGATTTTGCACATTTAAAGAAATCCTTCCAAAAACGTCGTTTAGAGTAGAGGACCGCACATCAAGCTACCGTCGTCACCGTCTACTTTTTGATTGTCCAGTAAATTTGAAGTTTTTCGGACACGTTTTGTACGACACAGATGACTACACATATGTATAAAGTCAACTTATACATGAAATATCAATCAGCAGTGGAAATATTGAGCATTTTGGCTTCGTGCGGCTATTGTCTGGTAATGCCCTTAAACACTGTATTCGTCAGCAGCATACCACTAAAACGAGCACGGTGACCCCCAATTTTTATTGCAATTTTAGAACCTACATGACTTTTTGAATATTTGTGCCAAGTTTCATTGCAAATCTACGACAGATTCTTTTTACCAGGGAATCACCTTAAGCTATACTGCCAAGGTAAAGGTGATATGGGTGAAGAAAGACGTTGGTAAGGAACCTGGATGACTGAAATGTGCGGTGGGCTAGTAGATTTTTGAAGCCCACTTGCCCGATGGCTAGTGTCTCAATTCAACAGATGTCGAACCCTATTAGAGGTTGTAGAATTATTAAGGGTACTTTTAACATCAGAAGTCAAGACTGATTGTTGCACATTAACTTGTTTTTAGGACGGTGCCTCCTTTTGTTACTGAGCACATGTTCTGCGCCTCTCGGGATATTCGGGTATCTTAAGGAATTTGCCCACTAATACAACAATATTTTTGCGTGATTTAAGACCGTTTAAGACTATGTGGAAAAAGCAGATCTTAGCAAGGGCTACCAGAACCCAAAAAGAAAATTGGGGGTAACCGCCCATTTTTCAGAGATAATTGAGCTTAAATTTGGAAAGAAATTGCCATAGATTCTTTGTATTTTAACGCTTTTTTGGAATTCTGGTTGACTAATTATCTCTGCAAAATGCATGGTTACCCACATTTTCTTTTTGGATTCCAATACACTTGCCAAGATCTAATTTTCTCCCATAGTCACAATCTTTGCAAAAATACATCTGTATTAGGAGGCACCGTCCTTAATTATATATTTTTTTGGATACTAATTGTCATGTTTTTTAACTTCCAAAAATTCTGGGGGGGCTCGAGCCCCCCCCTGCCCCACCCCTGCTACGGGCCTGAGGTTTAAGGCAGTCTTTAATTTAAGTGTTCAACAGACCCACTTTCAAGTCTTCTTACCTTCGAGGACGCAAAACACAGACTGCTACGCCTTAGTATTTTTTGTTACTGATCAACATTTACAGAGTACTAGTTGTCCAAGACAAGACATTTTAAAGTTACAATATTCGGCTTTTAGATACATTTTGATTATTTTTTTAACTTGTCTGACTTTACATTTCGTTTACCTCGATGTTGGAAAACCTGTTAGATGAAATAAATCTAATATCACTTGTCTTTTTTTGCTTAGTACTAATAAATGTGACCCAAACAAATGGACATGAAGTTTGTAGAATTTTGCCCATTCACAAAGATGACGTGTTGGATTTCATGTTAACGTTTGCAAATGCATGTATTGGGTACAAAGTAGAACTGTTATGATCATACAGCGTGTCAAGTGCGAGTTATTTCCCATCTGTTTGAGGTTTAAAAAAAAGTCCCACTTAATAGTTAGTCTATATATGCCTGTGTGATATTGACTTTCAAAGCACTATAACTGCATCACTTCTTTTAGATGTTAGCTATAAACTGGAAAAATATCCACAACAAACGAGTTCCACAACATCCCGCGGGATCAAAGCGAACCTAGTGTTCCTGTGATGCCACAAATCGCCGATCAATCTCCTCTTTATTTTCCTAAAGATTGCAAAAGACGAAAGATTCCTGAGGACGAAGATGATTTGACAATAACCCAAATGCATGGTAAGTTGAGAGCACCGTTTAAGCTCTCGAGCTTAGCGCTCAGAAACTATCGTTCAACAAGCTGACGGCTCTCGAAAAAAAGGCTCAACAAGTTTCATATATTCTCTTATAAGGCAAGAAAAAAGTGAAGTCAAATAACATCAAATACCCTGAGAGATTTCAAAAGTACGCTAACTCACATTCGCTACTTTGATGTGAAGTCTTCCTCCCAAAACAAAACAGACAGATTTTCTGCTATGAATTAATTGCAATTGACCCACTTCCATGCAGTTCAGGAATTAATAAAGTTTCTGTTTCCTCTCAATCGAATAATCTAAGGTTACTTTCAAATTCCATGTCAATCAGTTCTGTAGTCTGCCCAGGAGATAAGAACGAATAGTCAAGTTACTGACTTGAGAAAATAAAACCTTTTCCTAGTAAAAAACAAATTGTTCTATGTTTCTTTAAAAGACCTCATACAGATTTAGAGTCTTCAATTTAAGTGTTCCACAGTCACTCACCTTCAAGTGTTCTTGCCTTCGAGGACGCTAAACACAGACTGCTACGCCTTAATACTTTTTGTTACTGATCGGCATTTTGAGAGTACTTTGAAGACCACTTAATAGTTGTCCAAGACTAGACATTATTAAGATACAATATTCGGCTTTTAGATGCATTTTGATTAACTTGTCTATATTCACATTTCGTTTACGTTGATGTTGGAAAACTTATTGAATGGAATAAATCTTATATCAGTTGTCTTTTTTGCTTAGTACTAATAAATGTGACCCGCCCAAATGTACATGAAAATTGTGGAGTTTTATCCGTTCACAAAGGTAATGTTGTTGGATTTCGTGTTCATGTTTGCAAATGCATGTTTTGGGTGCAAAGCTGAACTGTTATGCTCATGCAGCGTGTCAAGTGCGAGTTATTTCTCAACTATTTGAGGTTTTGAAAACGAAAACAAAGAACGCTAAACAACACTTGCGAAGGAAACCTCGAGTTTGGATTCGAGTTCGAGTTGGAATTTGAGCTCGTCAGTTTTTTACTTCGACTAAGATTTTTGAGTTGAAGTCAGCGGAATTCGAATTCGAGATAGACTGCTTGGTTTTGAAGAGTTAACTCGGTACAAATAGACTGACATCAACAGATTTTTCCAAGGCGGAGTACCAGATATGTGCCAGAAAAGCGTGTACATAAAGGGGGAATGTATGTACCACCCGCACCTCTCCCCCCCCCCCCCCCGCCAAAAAAGAACACAAGACAGTCAATAAGAACTGCGGATAAGGATAGGTCAGTGAATTTTTTCTTAGGCTTGCAATAAAATATATCAAACATTGACGAATTAAATGTGCCGTGCACTATCAAGTAAATGGTTGCATGGTAATCCGAGACTCCAAGCAGAAGTTGAACAAAGTTCGGTTCTGTCTTTTTGATGCAGATACTAATTAATGGAAACGACTTGTGAATGGACTTGTTTTCAATTGTTTGTAATATTTACTGCATTAATATTAATATTCGAGAAAAATTTCATCCTGTTCTGTGCAATCTAGTCAAGTGGAAGATATGATTGACCAAACAGTTGACGTAGATTTTGAACCCAGGCCTCAAACTGCTTCAGAAAGTAAACGGGCCTTAGCCCTCAGCTGTCATGGAAATGGACGTTAAGTTTCTTTTGAGGCTGTTGCGAGGGTATCACAACCACCGAGAAGACCGCTACTTGAGTTGACAATTAACTGTGAGAATAAAGCTAAAAGAAGAAACGGTTTGAGTGTGAAACTTATCAGTCATTTCGGTCACCGAACGTAATTACCACGGATAAACCTCTTTTGGATATGGTACGTTCTTTTTTCACGACAAACCGTGAGGAAGTCTAGCGAAATTTTGCTTGTCTGTAGAAAGTTCCACTTAGTAGCTATTCTATGTATGCTGTGTGATATTGACCTTCAAAGCGCTATAACTGCTCCACTTCCGAAGTTAAGTTAGCTATAAACTGGAAAAATATCCACCAACAAACGAGTTCCACAACACGCCGCAGGATCAAAGCGAACCTCGTGTTCCCGTGATCCCCTAATCGCCGAACAATCGTCTCCTTATTTTCCCGAAGGCTACGAAAGACTTCTGAAGATTCCTGAGCGTGAACGACGATGATTTGACTACAGTACAAATGCACGGTAAGTTGAGAACACCGTTTAATATCTCGAGCTTAGCGCTCAGAAAATATCGATCAACAAGCCAACGGCTATCAAATTAGAAAGACAGTCAACAGCGTTTATATATTTCCACACGTCAAAAGGCAGCAAATATTCGAAGGGATTCTAAAAATAATTCACTCATATTCCAGCTCATTTAATCGGTCAAGTCTTTCTCCCTTCGACAACAAAACAGACAGATTTTTTGCTAGGAATTAAGAACAAATTGACCCACTACGTCTTCCAGTTGACTAATTATTTAAATTTCTTCCATGTCAATTTCTGTACTCTAACTGACCAAGGAGACAAGAAGAAATAGCTAAGTTACCCACTGGAGAAAATAAAACCTTTTCCTAGAAAAAAACCGGCAAATTGTTCTACGATTCTTTAGCAGAAGTGATACAGATTTAAGGCAGTCTTCAATTTTTAAAAGTGTTCAACAGACTCACCTTCAAGTCTTCTTGCCTTCGATGATGCAAAACACAGACTGCTACGCCTTTTTTTGTTAGTATTTTTTGATACTGATCAGCATTTAGAGAGTACTTTAAAGAGCACTTAATAGTTGCCCAAGACAAGACATTACAATATTCGGCTTTTAGATACATTTTGATTAACTTGTCTGAATTTACATTTCGTTTACCTCGATGTTAGAAAACCTATTTGATGAAATAACTCTTATATCAGTTGTCTTTTTTGCTTAGTACTAATAAATGTGACCCGCCCAAATGGACATGAGAATTGTGGAATTTTATCCGTTCACAAAGGTAATGTTGTTGGATTTCGTGTTCACGTTTGCAAATGCATGTATTGGGTACAAAGCTGAGCTGTTATGCTCATGCAGCGTGTCACGTGCGAGTTATTTCTCAACTGTTTGAGGTTTTGAAAACGATAACAAAGAACGCTAAACAACAGTGTAAATTACGAAAGGAAAACTCGAGTTTGGATTCGAGTTCGAGTTTGAGTTCGTCAGTGCTGGACTTCTTAATCTTGGACTTCGAGATGGAGCTCGAATTGGTCTTCGAGTTCGAGTTAGAGCACGAGGAAGACCGCTTAGCCTTTAAGACTTAACTCGGTACAAGTAGAATGACATCAACAGATTTTTGAAGGCGGAGTATTAGGTATAGGCAAGAAAAGAGTGTACATAAAAGGAAGACCATCCGCACCCCCCCCCCCCCTAAAAAAAGAATAAACTACGAGATTGTCCAGATTAGAAAAGCAGATAAGTCAGGGAGAATTTGAGGCTCGCAATCAAATATATAAAAAAAATTGACGCAACAGAAGCAGTGTACTTCCATGGAATTGAGCTCACGGGGAAATTGTAAGCAACAGTTAAACAAAGTTCCGTTATGTCTTCTTGACGCATAACTATATCCAAATGATTCATGAATGAAGCTTTATTCAATTTTTTGGACATTTATGAATGTTAATTTTGTCAAACACAGAAAGCATAATAAAATAGTCGAGTGTGCTTTTAAAAAGACCGGGAGCTTAAGATCATCCAGGCTTTTGACCCCCTAAAACTTCCTTTGCAAAATGGGAACCAAACTTCCCTTCTGTTCCAAGGCTTTCTTGCAAAATTGCCGATTTCGGGCATGCGCAGAACGAAAACATTTGACAGCCTTTGAACAAAAAAAAAACAAAACAAAAAATAAAAACGAAGACCAGATGAACTTTGCGTGTTGCTGTGCCCAGTCCAGTTGCTTTTCGTCCTCTTTTCGCTTTCTTGTGGATTTGTTAGGGAAGGGGGAATTTTAACAAGAAGAAGCAACTAGCGCCAAGGCCGAACTTTCCTTCCATTTTGCGAGAATTTTCTCTCTTTCTTGTGTATATCTCTGGTTAAATTTATGTGATCGCTGCAGTTTAGAGACTTTTTGTTGGAACTTTTCAAGCTGCATAAGTTGTTTGTCAAAACCAATCCTACAAGGACGGTGGTCCCTTACGCGATCATTTTTCGGCGTCATTTAGAATTAATGATTAGGTAGGTAAGAGATTTGCCCCATCTTATCCTCCATCTTATCCTTTCTTATGATTTTGTTAATTAAGACGGGCCTGTAGAGCACCGTCTTATAGTTTTAGGAAAGTTTCACCGTAGTATGTTGTTTAAGGTCACGATGATTGAATGGTTGCTTACTGATATCCAGTGGGGGTGGTGACCTGGGGACGGAAGAGGGCGAATGTTTTAGCCGTGGTTTTCTTGGGAACAGGGCTAAATTATTGCAATGCCTCCACGACACTTGTTTGGAGGCTTTAGGGACCCTTTGAAAAATGGTGGTCCAACCGATTGTTGTACGCAACCGAATTTTCACGAGGGTTTTGGACATTGTACGGATCAAAATACACCGTTTAAAAGGTGAAAACAAATGGGAAATTCCCGATTGAGTAAATTACACGCATGATGATGAATGCATTTAGTTATGAAAAGACTGTCATAAAGTTCGATTCAATTCACGCATTTGAAAACTAGCTCATATAAAGAGGGACCAAACACGCTAGAATCTACACTGGTGTATTTTTGTCGAACCTAAACATTTAGCGGTGAAAACAAACTTAAACTTCCGTAAAAAAAATTATATGAAAGATTCATTCAAGAGAAACATTTAACCCCAGGGGTTTAATTGGGAACCACCTTTTGACGAGTAGTTACGCAAATATCCAGGTAACGCAATTTTGTGAAATGTGTGGCATTTCTTACTGTATTGTAAAATACTGAAAATGGAGGGCTGTAAGAGAATTCATAGGTTTAATTCTAGCAATTATGGTTCGGCTTGAAGTTCTTGCGGGTTTCCTTTTTGGCTATATGTAGTTTTTGCTAATTCGCAAACAGAAAAAGAATTCATGTCGCTCTAAGAGCCTATGTTTGATAAACCACAGGTTTTGTTGTTTGAAATACGGCACAGGCTGATTACATCAAAAGTAACTCCACCCTCTTTACATTCTTCCAGTACTTTCATTCTTTCTCTTTTGTGAAATTTGTTGTTGTTTTTTGTTTGTTTAGCTTTTATTTTGTTTTGTTTTCGTTTTTCAGAAATGCAAAAAAGAATTTTTTAGTGGGAGCTTTCTGGACGTTTTTTTGGCAGAAGCTATCGCCGCCAAGTAAAACAACACCTATTTTGGGCGTAACGTTCATAGGTCCCCATAAAAATAAATAAATAAATAAATTGATTAATTAATTAATTAATTAATTAATAACTACTGATAACACATTGAAGAAAGTTATTTATTTCTTTTTGTTTTTTGGCATACAAATATTTTCAATTCAAATTTCCGCTCTTCTAAAATGTGCTGCACAGCTTGTTTACAAAATAATGTAACATAATTCAGTCCTTCACTTCCATCGAGACGAACCTTAAATCAGTCGGTGTACTTTTACATAAAACTGTCTGTGGATCCCAGAGGTGGGCGGGGGGGGGGGGACTTTACCCATGATTGGGTGTAGGGGTGCCACTGAGGGTCTCAAACCCTGACCCTGTTTAGAACAAAAAATGCTCTAAAAGGTCTAGGATTGCTGAATAATAGCCATGTTTAACGACGTCAATCGTGCGACCATACCCAACAAAGCAGGCAGCATGCACTTTCCTTAACGCCGCTTGTTTTTTAGCGTTTTACATCATTTTGGAAAATATTTTTTCCATTTTTTGAGCTCGGATACTGTTGAGAATGAAATATTTCAGTATAATTGTTTCAGCGCTGTTTTTATGCCCCTGTGTTTCTTTTTTATTCACGTTTCTCTCGTCCTTGGTATCTTGCCGTTTTCTGAACAAATCCGCCATCAATTAAACTGTAGGCCATGTCTATAATGGTGTCCTTCAGGTCTGTTGTCTTATATCCTAAATGTTCCTTAATCTACGGACAAAAATGAAGCAAAGTTTACAACTGGGGAGAACTGAGAGGGGATTTTCTGACCCCCTTCCAGGTTATCAATATGGTGGCCATTTGTTTTCTTTCGTGTTTTGTGTGTTTTGATTTGCTTTTGCTGTTAAAGCAATGCTTTCTGTTTTGTTATTCGTTTGCTCAAGTTTCCATTTAAAAAATGGTAAAGTTTTACTCACAGCCGATTTCAGTGCTGTGTATAGACTCAGTTAAATGTTGAAACACCATTTAACGGCTATGATTTAAGTGTCATGACTCGCTCTCGATAAGGCTGCAATGGTGAAGGTTATCCGTAAATAACCCTCCTGAAATAAACCAGACCGGCGAATCATAGATGGCGACTGAATCACGTTTGAACACTACAGTGGAGAAAGCAAGTGTGTAATCCGGGAATTTCCTTTATCTCTCACGGGTCATAATCGAATCTTGACAAGGGATTCATGGCCCTCGAATCATGTTTGAAAACCTGTTTGTACACTGCAGTGGAATCGGCTGTAAATACGATCAGGATTGTGGTCATGCAGTAATGTGTGCCGCAGGGTGTTATGTCAGAAATTGATTTGTTGAACAGTTTTCAGTTTTCGTCAGTAAAAACGTTTTCAGCTCAGTTTGTTAAGTAAAACCGTAAATGGCTGTCATTTTAAATAAGCTTTGAAAAAATAACAAGCCCCAGACTTACCCAGAACTTATGTGACAATTGTCATCAAGAAAACTTTCTTAAAACATATGTTATTGCCCTGCTATTTATAACAAGATGGTTTTTAGATAAAAGGAGACGTTTTGCACTTGACACATGGCCGTGTTTTTAAAGGTTAATTGTATAAATTATAAGAATACAACAAAGTGTCAGAACCTAATAGATGAGGGTTACGGTTCAGAAATTAAAACGTCTTAAAATTCTTACTCCTTGTGACGTCATGATCTCATGTCTCCACCCTTTCGGACGCACTGTTTAACTATGACAGGATAAACCGAATGTGCAGCGGAATTTGCCCTTACAGCGCTTAGCTGTCTAAGAAATGCGAATAGCCAAAGAACTGGACACTAGTTACTACCTTGGCATTGCTGAACTTCATCTCCTTTCCAATGCTTGGTAACATCATCTTCATCGACGCATCAAACATGGAAATCACTTTTAAACTGAGCAAGGGCGCATATTTGGTTGGCACTTTGTAACCTGAAATACACAGTATGTTAACTATGATACACATACAAAAACCGATTCTACTCTCGGAAATGCGGAAAAAACAACGAAGGACAGCGAATCTCGATGAACTATTCATCATGTGGTGTTATACGAAGGCATCGCAACCAGATAATTATGATAAGCTTACTTGCTTTCTATATTCATCATAAAATCTGATGTCTATCTGAGCTCCTGACAAACTACTACTGACAATTTAGGCAGATGATGTGCAGCTTAGATTAACCTTATATCCAAACCAAAAGATATGATACCTTGTACCTTATTTCAGGAGTAGCCATTAAATATATAGAGGATATTACACGGCGGCGCGAAGATATGAATTTTATTTTCGAGTGGTAAAAACAATATTTTACGAAAGAGCGCAGCGAGCCCACGAGAAAATAAAATTCATATCTTCAAGCCACCGTGTAATTTTCTTTTTATTATATAGACAAGAGCATTTTTGCACAAACAACAAAGTAAAAGAGGGAAATGACGTCATCGATATCCTGAGGATATGGAAAATACGCCACTCGAGTCCCGGATGTAGTTTCGTATGAACTTTACGAGTGGTCTGTTTTCCACTAAAACACTCTCGTCTATATAATAAATTCCCTTTTCATGCCAAAACGGTTTTTTCCAGACCGATGGACAACACAGGCTACTTCGTATCAAAAGCAGTACGTTCATCTAAGCTTATAAAGAAAAAGTAGAAATCCATCGACTGAATTTCACCAAGAACTGAAGCAACAACGCAGAAAAAACTTACCATACTGGCTAAACTCTTGATGCAGTATTTTAGCCATGTCTTGTACCCACAGGGAATCTGTAACAGCTAAATACCTGTTACCTGGAAGGTTTAAAAATGAAACACAACAACATAAACAGTGTGCCGATAGTTATTATTGTTAGTGATTGAGCTTTAGCACGTGCAAATGCCCTGTGTGGCTTGGGTGCTTTCCTTTGGGATGATCCGGATCAGGATCAGTGGTCCAAGATCACTCTGATCATGGTGCATGAAAGGAAGGAACTGATGAATCCATTCTGGACAAGGATCCTTCGGTTTCTTTGATGCACCATGTTCCGTGTGATCTTGGATCACTGATCTTGATCTGGATCATCCCAAAGGAACACACCTCCCACTGTCCAAAATTTATGCGTGTGCTGTTTTTCTTCGGAACTCTGTACTTTCAACATGTTTCAAGATCTACAGCATCTTTATTTAAGTATGAAACGTCACAAACGTGGCCTTATGTGCCACTCGGCACGAAGAGGTTGAGTGAGTAAGTGAGTGAGTGTGAAACGTCACAAACAGTACTAAAAATAAAAGTCAGTAATGGCGGAGATTATATGAAGGACAGTTGTAAAGGAATTCATTATTGTCTTTGTCTGCCACTCCATTTATCGTTACAATAACTTAATTGTAAAATACGTTATGGACTGTATGGGACTTTATAGTTCGCAGTTGCCATAGCAACTGAGAACTATTGGGGCTGTCCTGGCGTAAACAGTCGTGTTGTGTTAACGCGTTAACTTTTTGGCAGGGCCACAAAGCCACAGAGCCACAAAGCCATTCAAAGTAGAATCCTTCGAAGTGTAATAGGCAAGTTTTGAGGGGCTCTTAACCAATTTTTTTCCAGCCTCTATGGATGAAGAATTAATCAGAGCGTTTGGATCCTCGAAAATATCGATTCGCATATGCGTCTATTTGCAGATGATTGTCTTTTGTATAGAATGATCAGGAATGCGGATGACTGCGCAAAACTACAAAGGGACATTTCTTCGCTTTGTGGTTGGGAAAGTACATGGCAAATGTCCTTCAATAAATCTAAAGGCTTCGTTCTTCATATGTCACACAAGAAGAACCCGTGGTTAACGACATACAACATGATGGATGTGCCCCTAGAGTCAACATCTGCTCAAAAATACCTAGGTGTGGAGATTACTAGCAGTCTTAACTGGAATGTCCATATCAACATAATAGCAACAGAAGCCAACAAGACTCTTGGGCTTCTTCGAAGACACCTCAAGCGCTGCACCCCTAAGGTTAAAGAGATCGCGTACAGAACACTCGTAAGACCTCAAATGGAGTACTGCAGCTCTGTGTGGGATCCCTACGAAAAAGGAGATGTAGCAACCCTAGAGGAAGTGCAGCGTATGGCCGCACGTTTCGTAAAAGGCGACTACAAAAGAGAGTCCAGTGTCACGCAAATGATATGCGATCTCAGATGGCAGAGCCTCGAAGCGCGCAGGGCTGTCAGCCGCCTATCCCTGATGTACAAGATTGCCCACGGCCTTGTGGACGTTGAAAGTTAGATCCTGGTCAGGAGTGGGCGTACTACTAGCGCTATCTTAGCGCTCAAGAGCTGCTACAGAGCTTCATTCTTTCTACGCACTGTCCCAGAGTGGAATCATCTGCCCCCTCATATTCGGAACGCTTCTTCAATTTGTATCTGTAATCGCATGAGGCCGAGTGGAATTAAGGATAAATTTTCACGCGTATTTTCAAAGTTTTCACAAAATTGCCCGAGTCGCGCAGCGACGAGGGCAATTTGTGAAACTTTGAAAACACAAGTGAAATTTATCCTTAATTCTACGAGGACTCAATGCGATTACTTGTTTATAACACAGAGGGCAAAATTTTCGGAAAACTTTCCATGCACGTTGAAACACAATCAGCCGGCCATCAGAATAATTATAAAAGTACCAGCTCGTAAACAATTCACCAAACAAGCATTTTAACTGCTGCTCAGCGCACAGAACAAGATAGACTGACCATTATGTACATCTTAAGAGATAAATACAATTCTAGTTCATTGACAAAACACACTTATAACTCAATTAACTAAGTAAATTTTATTCACCTGAGTTGCGAAGCTTCCTCTCGCTGGAAAAACTATCGACCACGTCGCTGTAAGTTTTCAGTAGTTTTAAAACAAATAACAATTTGCTGTTTCCCGTAACACATATAGGTTCACCTTTTCGAATTCCTCTTCAAGCAAACACCCGATTTCCATACCATTTTTACCAACCTTCTCGGTTAAAAGTCAAACTTTGAAGCGATCCTTGCCTTGAACAACTCAAAATGCATTTTTCGTTTCATGACGCTTACAAAATGCAAATGGCGCGCTCTCGCGCTCAGCCAATCAAATGCGAGTAATTTTTGCGCTTGGCCAATCACGAATTAGTAATTTTGCCCTCATCCGATAGAAAATTACGAAAAAATGCCCTCTGTCTCAACCAATCAGCATTCAGTAATTTTGCCCTCTATGTTATAAAATCAATAAAAGCCATTACTATGACTGATTAACCGCTGACCGTTCCCTGTGCACATATATCCCATGTGGGAGATTTGCACAGTATAAGATTTAGATTTAGACTTAGATTTAGATTTAGATTTAGATTTGCAAATACAACGCAGGAAGGAATCGGAAGGAAAAGTTTACCCAGGTGCGTGTTAGGACTCGCTGGTCTTCAGTTTAGGTTGGCGTTCGCCAGCGGGTTAGGAACAGCTGGACGAGGAAAGAAATTGGTTGTTAAATTTAGTTGCTGTCGAAAAGATTGTAAAGACGTCTTCTTGTGTTGATGTTTCTGATCTACAAGTGCAAACATATATTCATGCATAAGTTTACTGGGGGGGATAATTGGTCATAATTAATGAAAAAGTTAATGCGCGAGTTAAACACGTTAAAGTGTCATAGTTTGTAAAGGCACAAACGTTTCGGGCATAGCCCTTCTTCAGTGTGCAGGAATATGCGCGTTACGCTATACAAAAGCCTAACTGAAAAATGCACACGTAAAGCGCGCGCACAAGAAATGAACAACCAAAGCGCGTGCACGTAAAATGAAAGTACTTAAATAAAACTGAAATTAATATTGAGTCCGCCCGGCTTGAGCGTGCCGAGCTCAAAGATTAATTGCATCTCCCGCCGCTTTCGACTGGTGTTGATGCCGCTGCATTGCTTGACTCCGCAGACCCTGATGTCATCTATAGTGTGGTTGGCGGAGTTGAAGTGCTCAGCTACAGGAAGCCCAGGAGACCGGTTGCGGATGCTACGCAAATATTCACCGAAGCGTTCCCGTAGGCGCCTTCCGGTCTCACTGATGTACATGCTAGTGCAACGGCGGCAAGTGATGCAGTACACCACATTCTCAGACTGACAGGTGAAGCGATTTTGGATGGTATGTGAGCTCTTGGGCCCATGTAGAACAGTCTGAGAAGTAATGTACTGGCATGTCTGACAGCGGGGACGACGGCAGGGAAAAGAGCCAGCATCAAGGGGCCTCTGAGAGCCGCTAGTGGAGTGTACTAGGAAATCCCGGAGATTCTTGTCGCGTCGATATGAGACGAGGGGCGGCTCAGGGAATATCCCACGTATCTCAGCATCAGTTGATAGGATGTTGAAATTCTCTAAGAGGATCTTTCTCGTTACAGTGTTGAAAGGATGGTAAGTAAGTACTATATGTACTCTGTCAACATTGGTAACACTGAGACGCGTTGGGGGCAATGCCTCGTCACGTGAGATGGTTGTGACCCTCTGAAGATCACTATGCAGTTGCGGTTCAGGATAGCCCCGTTGTTTGAGAGGGTCTTCAGAGGGTCACAACCATCTCACGTGACGAGGCATTGTCCCCAACGCGTCTCAATATTAATTTCAGTTTTATTTAAGTACTTTCATTTCACGTGCAGGCGCTTTGGTTGTTCATTTCTTGTGCGCGCTCTTTACGTGGGCATTTTTCAGTTAGGCTTTTGTATAGCGCAACGCGCATATTCCTGCACACTGAAGAAGGGCTATACCCGAAACGTTTGTGCCTTTACAAACTATGACACCTTAACGTGTTTAACTCGCGTATTAACTTTTTCTTATTATCACTGGTGTCACGCATCAACTGAGCTTTGTCTTCTTCTTTTGTCATAATTAATGACGTCCACGAAAGGCCATTGTGTACCGGTTTGCATTTGGTACGGGTTTAAGTTATAAACTAGCAAAAAAATCATCAACGTCTTACAGAGTTCAAGGACTTTATTGACAGCCGGCTTTCAGTTTGAGTTTTATGCGGTTTACTTTGAGCTGATATATACTGTATGTTGCTCGGAATTATCGGCTGGTCAGGATTTTCCCCGTACGCACGTAATTAATAAATTCAATATTCCATGCATCATTGCCAGAAGAGCCCTGACTCTTTCCCGTTATTGAGCTCTCTAGAATCGACCGTTACTGAAGTGTTCTTAGTTTCTGTAGTTCATGTCAGTTTGTTTTGGTGGTTATGACATTGATCTGACGACTTACTCGTTAGACTGCCAACTATCTTGATCAAGATAGTTGGCAGACGTCATCATTACATCATTTTATCAAGTTATTAACGTTTAGCCTCGAATAGATCGTTTCTGGAGACTTACTAAAATACAAAGAATTCATTTACTCGTGGTCAATTCCATGACCAGGTGATGACCACAAGTGAATGAAAGAAAGAATGATTTGCTTAGATTTGTTCAAAAATATCATTAAAAAGCAATTATAATTTTAAAAATGAAATATCTGTTGCATTTTCACTATTGCTACAAAAAACCAGGAAGTCGAGGAAACGATGGGTATTTGTAAAGTTCATAAAAAAAAAATAAATAAGGTAAAGGTAAGCTATACTCCCCCAGGGGGAGTATTGCTACTCCCCCTGGATGGGATGCTGGTCCGTCCCAGGGCTACCCCCAGCAGTACATCGCCGGTACCATTTTATACACCTGGGTGGAGAGAGAAAATTCTAAAGAATGGCAGGGACTGGGCCTCGAACCACTGATCTTCAGGTCTGAAGTCCAACGCGCTAACCACTACACCACCGCGCCCCCACGCAAAAATAAAATAAACGCCATATTTAATTGAAAAACAAACAAACGAACACACTGCCATTGACAACCTATGTTTTCTCAAATCGGGAAAATAAAGCCTTGCCAAATGCCGGTCTCTAAATTTCTCGAAGATGAGTCTTTGAGAAAAATAGATGAACAAAAATTTGTGTCATAAATAAATATTCGCAAAACAACAGCGAATACAAAAGGAACCGCTTGTTGAGATAGGAACTTACAGTCTTCTAAGTCTCGGTATAACTACTTTTATGAAATTTCCCACACTATGAAATTGACCAAATTTTGTCACGTTGTTGTCACGTGGTAGATCGTACGTTGTAAGATAGACTCACGTATGCCCAGCAGTTTACGATCAGCTCCTTTGACTTTGGACTTAATATTGTGTAACTCTTAATGGTCATTATGGTTGACGGGTGTAGTTTATTAAATAGGTTGTAAAGTAAAAAGACCTTTTCTGATGGTGTTCAAATTGGCCTGGAAGCTAGAATCCTTTGAGGGCTTTTCGTGTTACGTAATGCAATGCAATCTAAACGAGTTCGCGAGTAACATAAATCGAACAAGGTTTTTAAAATAAAAATTTCTAACTGGTTTTCTCTAAATCTTTTCACTTTTGATTCTACTAAAATCTTGTAAAGAATAAATGATTCACATCATTATATTCCTAACAGACACGACCAATTTCTCAGTTTTTTGTCCAAAGGTGTGTCTAACAGTGTCTAGGGCTAGTCACTCAAGAGTCAGTTTGGTTTCTATAGTACACTTAAAAGTAGTTCAGTTTGATAAATTTGCTAGCTTCCAGTTAATTACATGCGGGATAATCTCATCGTCGACCTAGTTGTTTACATTTGTCGTTCTATCAGTATGTGTTTAGCGTCGACTTGCGCGACTTGCAAACGATTAAGATGTACTCACAGCTACATTTTTAACTGTGAAAAGTTATTAATAATATGCAAAGAAATCTGAGATAAATAATTACTTTGATTTCCTCTTTCTAGACTGTTGTAGTTAACAAAGTGGTTTGATTGTATTATTTTGCTGATATGAGAAATTTATAGCGTAAAGCACTATAATGGTTTCACAATTAAACGAAGTATGTCATATTACAGGGGAAATTGGGATCTCACATATAAGAATCATAAGGCATTAAAGATTGTTGAAATTGTCATTCACTACCTGTCAATTCTGTACTTTTCTCTAGTCTTGGTTTTTAGTTGAAAAGTTCTCGTTGAAATATTTCCTTAAACCACGTACTTTCCCAGAAAACCTTTTTGTTAATTTTTATATTTGTCATTTTCACTTTTTTTCTTCCTTTTTTCGCCCTTGGTCACTGGTAGCCTTCGAGGGGGGGGGGGGGATAGGGAGGGAGGTGGACAGAATTTGGGACTCCGGGTAGAAAAGAGGGAGGGAGGTGCACGGGAGGCGGAAAAAAGGGCGGGAAGAAAAAGTTAAGAAAAGTGGCGGGAACCGAGATTAAAGGGCGCGGGTGGCGGGAAGTTTGTACCTCCCATCCTCCCTCCCTGACCCCTCCCCCATGCGGTCAGAATTGGCGAAAATGTCGAATCCAGGTATTAAGGTCTCAAGAAACGGTCAGTTTGCCGTGAAATAGCGATTATTTGATAAAATGATGTAATGATGACGTCATCATGACATCAGCAAAATATTTTGATGCATTCTCACTCGTGGTACTCGTAGTCACTCGTGGTCACTCGTGGTCACTCGTGGTCTAGTCGTGGTCACTCGTGGTCACTCGTGTGTACTTTTAGACACGATCCGCAAAAACTAGCCTAACGTCTGTTTCTCTTTAATTCTGTAAGTATTCTTCTACATTCATTCTATTATTACGAAAAAAAAAAACAGATTTCCCAGACTTATGATAGCATATCTCTTTTCAAATGCTGGACTACTTTTTTTAAACCCATCAATAGTGGTCTCCCCGTTATTCTTTAATTTTGAGCTGCCTGTCCCTATTTAATGGTGACGCTCTCTATCATGCAATCAAATCCTGCTCCTGATAACCCAGCCACTGATATACACTGAACAACAAAGACATCGGAGGCAAAATAGTAGTAACATCTAAAAAACAACGGTGAACTATCCGAACGGATCCGCTCTTTTAATACGGCTCGAATGCCTCTTCACACCGAGAGTCAAACCTCAGTTCCAAACAGTGTGGATACTAGCAGTAAAAACTATTTGTATTCAGTGAAAGCTTGTTGGGCAGAACGTTCTCTTGGTTCCATCTGTGCTTTTCAAAATTTGGCAAAAAGTAATATATATTTTTTTTCATTTGAAAGGCTTTGGAGGTGCAAGTGTTAACAAAAGACTATTTTCATGAGGCGTAAGCCACGATTACATTTCAGTTCAATAATAAGTGAAAGTCAAACCAACAAATCCCCCCCCCCCCGATTAAATTCAGAACGTGGTTTCTTTTCTTGGTTTGATTTAACAATCTTGGGGCATATCTGCGTTACTTCGCTTCATTATAATTGAAGTCTTATGTGGGAACACTGTCAACGACGAATATCCCTAAGGCGGTGCAATTATTAAAGAATTGATAAGTGTTATTTAGTGTTGTAAGTATTTTAAAGTAATTTTAAAAAATTGCGTTAAATAAAGTATTAATATTGAAAATACATAGCCGCATGCATAGCTACATTACAGCTGAAGACAGAGGAACCGTATTCCGTCATACCTGGTGCTTTAGGTGACGTCATTGCTAAAATGTGTGCAGTTGCAATATCTCTGACGTCACCAATACCAAATGACAGCTTTGGAATCAGTGGCAATTCACGTTGGAGCAGACGACGATGAAGCTGTGAAACGAAAAAAAAGTTGAAATAATTTTAATAAAAACTGATTTCAATAAAAACTGCATTCCACCTCGATAATGTTTGGCCTTGACTGTTGCGCCGGAGAATCCACAGTAGGTTGTTAAGGGGGTGACTTTTAATTACAGATGTGACGTAGTTTTTAAGGGATTTTTGTGGACGGTATTTTGTCATACGCTGTTTTGTCGCGTTTTGTGCCGCTAGATTGGTAAAATGTATGACGATGAACACCTGAATTTTAAAAATCGACATTGCGCGTGCGTAGCTATTGCCAGACCCCAACCACGCGTTAAAAAAGATGAATCCCTAAAACTCGGAGGAACGGAGGTAGAGATCCGATTTTTTTCGCAAATCGGACATAACTCGACCTTCTTTATAATCTGACGTAAGCAATTACTGTTATTAAAAAGGAAAAAAGAACAACATTACGAAATGTATAAATGCACGTACTTATGACGTGATAGCTTCTATAATAATACGAATTTCAAGAAATCGATACGTTACGTTTTGCATCTTGATGATCGTTAAATGCTGGCACTGTTTTGAATAACCAAAACTGTATGCCGTTTGAGTTTTAGGCTTTTTTGTGTTCAGGTCACGTGACCTGCCAAATATGGCTGTGACTCAAAATCTTGAACACCTTTCCTATGGAATAAACATGGCGAAGCAGCTTATCTGTAGAAGTTAGGGCCTCCAAGATATGATGATTAGGAACAACAATATGGTAGTTAAGAGTCTCCCCCCTTAGCTAGTGCTAGAGCCGCTAACCAATAGAAATGTTTCCGTTGAGTTATTCAGTCAATGTGTAAACAAAAAAGAGCACAAGACTGCTGCAACTTTGTTCTATGATTTCACGCTTACAAAACTTGAGATACAAATGTGAATACCATGTTTTAGTTCGCGAAGTCTCTTTCATTCGTGATAGGTTGTATTATATTAACCAACTGAAGCGTAACACCAAACACTCTACTTACTTTCTAAATGCAGATTAAAACTTTCCAGCACACCGTGTGAAGACAAGATTAAAACTAATAAGATTCGACAACATTTCATACTCAATAATAAGAGTAAAAGTCTTTAGCTCGAGTTAGCTCTCGAGTTTCGTGGATTTCGTTTTGTTCGAAATTAACTTTCTGCAGTCCACTCTCGTCTTTTCTTTAAATTACGAGACTTTTACTTTCGAGTTCGTGTGATTGCCAAGGATGGCTTTTTTTTATCAGTTTTTTTGGGATAAAGGTAAAGCAAACGATTTCCGAGGAAAATAGTTTTAAAACTATCGAGGTAAGAGGTGGGAATAAATCATGGAATAAATCGTTCTAGACACAAAGACAATTTTTTCTAACAATGTAGAACAATAATTAAATACAACTCAGTGTACTAAGTCGCGACAATTGGCTGTGATTACAGAAATATGGGTAGTATACCTTTCGAAAAGAGGATTTGAGTAAGAAAAAAATCTAAGGTTAATACACGTCATAGCCTGAAGCACAAAGAGGGAAGAAATGTGAAAGAGAAGAAACGCGCAAAATAACCTAAGGTGATGAGCCAAGATTACTGTTTGCTTGATAAATAGGACGGATTGCAATCAGACCTCCATACTTGTACAAGTTGATCCTATCAGAACAGGGCCCAATATAAATCCAGGATTGATCACGCACAATTCAAACTTTTCATCTTCTGTAAAGGAAAATAGGAATGTGTTAAATATTGTGGAATATATGTTGTGGTTCAATTTTGTCCTTGGTTCAATTTCTATTTTCTTTTGTTTTAAGCTCTCTACCATACATTACCATACACAAAAACAAAGAAAAATAGAAATTGAGCCAAAGATAAAATTGAACCCCAACATATATGATAAGAAAATCTCAAGAGGCAAGTGGTTCGCCTCTAAACTGCAGTTTCTGTATCAATAGGAATAGGAGTAGGAACGTCAATACGCGCTTCTGGATAATTCACAACCGGTTAGTCCATAGCAAGGTCTTCCTGATTTTTCTCTGCTACGAAAGAAAGAAATCAAGCTTGACTTTATGCATGCAGTCTCCAAAATATTCCTCATTTCTTTTGTCGTTCTGTTAAGCAAGTGGGACCACTTTTTGAGGCTTTGCTTGATTGTAAAACCGAAAGTGCTTGGTACTTACACGGATAACACAGAATCAATCCGATTGATTTAATCAGTCAATCAATCAATCAATCAATCAATCAATCAATCAATCAATCAATCAATCAATCAATCAATCAATCAAACAATCTATCAATCAACCCATCAATTAATCAACCAACGAGTTTATTTGTTCTTTGCTTCGCTCCAGACTTTTAGAAAAGTTGCATGGATCTGGGTTCACGTGGAGAGCGTTTGTAACAATGTTATATCATAGTTTATAGTACAACGCTAAATTTTGGCGTGCTCCCATTGGTCGAAATCGATCACGTGACACGATAGTGTCTCTCCTCAGCGGGCGCCTATCAGCGCATACTGCCCGTTTTTGGCAACGTTCGCATAAAATTTTGCGTTGTACAATCAAACAATAGAGGCCTTCTGTCTCAGGCCCTATGTGTGATACGTTCCCTCGGAAATTTGATGTTCAGACTTCATTTGAGCCCTCGAACTACGTTCTCTGGCTATTATTTGTTGTGAACATCAAATTTCTTCGATCGGGCGATCTATCACACGATAGTGCCTTCGACAGAAGAACTCTTCGATTCCCGTCGGGGACTCAGATTTTTTCTTTGTCCCACGCTCGCGACATGCTGAATATTCCATCTTTTCTTATTTCTTCTGCGAGCTTAAAATTCACCATCTTTATTTATCACCTATAGGGCACTTCGACATTGCTGATCCTAGCAGTAGGCAGGACGCGTGTCACCACGAAGGATGAATAAATATGACCTCTGCTCGCCACGAGTCTCCCAGTAGCTCAGTGGTTAGAGCGTCCGACCGGTGTACGGAATGTCATGGGTTCGATTCCCGTTGGGGACTCAGATTTTTTCTTTGTCCCACGCTCGCGACAAGATGAATATTCCATCTTTTCTTAAGAACTCTATTGTTCAAATAAACATTCTATACTCTAAGAAAATCCAACAATAAGGATGATTTGTTCGGAAAGCCTCGGGAGACCTTTTTCTTTTTTCAATAACAAAAAATGATAGGTTATCTTTAACAAATTAAAATGTTATTTGTACAAGAAATGAGGCCTTATGCGGCACCTTGGCTCAAAGTAGATAGGTACAGGCACAGGTACAGAAGAAATTATTGTCAGTTGTTAGAACCCCACTTTGCTTATATGAATCGCCTAGTACAGAGTGACCACCACGTTTAGCTCCAGCTAAAACGTTCCAGTGTTGTTGACTGACATACGCTTGTTCCAATGTTGTTGGTAGCCTGTTTAACGTTTTTTCCTTTAGTATTCAACATTCTCGATAGAACGTTCCACCACCAACTAAGAATCTGATGAAAGCAACATTTTTTATCAGCCCTGTTTCAAGCAATGTAACATCATGCCAACAACCAATCACGTTCAAACGCTCAGGTCTGCCATGAACAATCGTACTTTTCAAAACCACACCATTATGACGTATTGTCCAACATTGTTGTATCTTATCATATAAGAATCGGAAGTTTAAAAATGTTTCAAGAAGCCGTTCACTCACCCGGTAAATTCTTTACCAGTTCCCACGCTGCTTTCTCTGCACGTAACTTGCTTTTTTGATAAGGCGTGCATCCTTCTTCTAGAGCCCAATCCTCTTCTGTAAAAACTTTACCAATCTCATCAAGTCTACCACCTACATACGATACAGGAATGTAGTCTCATTTGCCACATTTGATGTTTGCTATATGACATCCCTCGTACCACTTTGGAGACACGAGCAAGTTACACAGTCAATAAGAGAGAGGTGCGCATGCTATAAGTTGATTTGCTTTGAAGAGTCACTTGTTTCCCTATTAGAAACAGATTAATTCTATTTGTCATTCAACACCTCTGGGACACTGGCTCACATAGAAAGAATACTCTCAGTTGACCACTTTCATCTGAGTTAAACTGATAAAAAACGCGTGCTCTGTTTGGTGGAAGTCGTTTCCCAAATTTTGTATTGTTCTTATCCAAAAAAGGAAAACATTTACTCGACGTGCTTGCAAAGACTAAAAACTCTTGTTTTTACAATGGGTATTCGTCTTCCCAAACTTCTTCCTATGTTTCTTTACTCGATCGTACCTCTATCCTTGGTCCACTTATTTACGATAGGCTCGCTTTTCCAAACTACCTATAAGCTTATCGGGCCAAAACTATGTTGCGTGTAGAATATTCTTTAACAGAGGCTCCATTTTATTGATTTTGAAAGCCAAATTTTAGAACTTACCTTATGTTACTTTTAAGGAACACAACAGCGTTTTTTTTTTTTCACTTGTAATTACCACCAATCGATAAAAACGGATTTGAATTTTTTTTTCTTTTCGGACCCGGTAAGTTATAGGGAGTTCGAGAAACGAGTCTAAAGTCGTGACATTTCATACATTTACTGTCATTTCTTGTCTTTTACTGCTCTATCGAAACAAAGAAGATTTTTCCGTTTTATTAAATGTAGGAAGAAAAAAATTAAAGCTGTTATTCTGTTGGTTAATTCCCAGAGAGATTTCCTGAAGCATGAATAGAAACCACTGCTGTACACGTGGGTGGACCGCGAGCAGTCGTTATTTTATGCTATTTTTAATGCTATTTTTGAGTTGTAAACTTTATTACTTACCACAGACAGCGACCCCAGAACCAGTTAATACAACTCTCTTGACGGCACCTTTGGTTTTAGCACACGCCTCAAGCACGTTCCTAGTTCCCTCCACTGCAGGGCCTATGACCTCAATTTCGTCTTTTGGATTGGATGCTGGGAAGGGCGAGGCCACGTGAATCACAAAGGTGCAGTCTTTCACAGCACTAAGAGGGCCGACAGGAAATAACAAAGGTTATGATAACAGCAAAAATCGAAAGGTCTTTGCAAGATATTGAGTAATTTTTGTCCAAAACAAGAGCAAATACAAATACGTCGCCACCAAAGCACTGAAATGCTTTGAAAACGGTGCTTTTAAGTGCTCTACCTAAACTAGGAAATTTCGAAGTTTACCGCATAATAAGGCGCGGTTAACTTTCAAAGAAGAAAACACATCATGAATAAGAAATTCCTAACTTGGAGTTATGACTCAAAATCCTCTGGTCACAATAACATATATTTTTGCCATAACACATCACCTCCTTTAGGTTTTACTCTACTTTTACGTACTCTACTTCTAATACATTAAGTACGCAGCTCACTTGCAGCACACTGCTTAAAATTTGATCACAAAAATAATACTTAGTTACAGCAATAGTAGGTTTTCCCTTTTGTTTCCAGGGTTAACAATGTTTGGGTTACAACATTAGCACTAAATAGTAACTCAGGATACAAGATGTGATGGTTACCCGATGGTTAGATACCTTACCAGGAACAACCGTTTATCTCAGGCGGGACAACCGTTTATCTCGTTGTCTGGCTGAAGAAAGGTGTTTTCTCTATCAAAGATTTGTTAAAGGATGATGGGAGCTATCTCTCTTTCCAGCAGTTCTCTGAGAAATTTCATGCCAAACTAACTTTCTTAAATATTATCAAATTACCAGCGCTATACCGAATGACTTATTGCCGAAAACGAGGCTACTGAATTGATTCGGTAAATCAATATTTTTCACACGTAACGACCCTGTTTTTCATTTTCAACAACGAAACTCACACGGGAGGTCATGCTGGTCCTAAGAGACGGAGCGAGAGCCTATCTCTAAATGGCGATTTTTTGGGAAAGGTTTTCAAGTCGCTGAGAAAAGTATGCAAAGAAACTAGGTTAAAAGAATTTCAACTTAAAACTATTCATAGAATTGTTGTGACAAAAAAGTACTATTTAAATACGGTATTATAAAGCCGACAATGGATGCTGCTTCTGTGGAGAAAAAGACTCTATCGACCACACGTTTATTGATTGCTCTTTCACTGAGACATTTATACAAAAAGTAAGCCACTGGTTCAACACAACCAACAAGTCTCAGATCTCACCAACTTATCAACGGGGAAACGTTTTCAGTGGTAATTCTTATGACAATAGCGTAACGAGGAAATTTTACCATCTCAGTCATGCGCTATTACACTTATACTGGTAAACTAACTGAATAACAAGGCTACTACTCTCCCTGAGTTTGTAAATCTGATGAAGTACAAAAAAGTTATGGCTTTGAAAATATCTGTAATAATTAATTAAAAAATTACTTCTGGTCAAAATGTATTTACCTACGGAGAATTTGTGCTCAAAAGAGCCACAAACTGATTACTCTGCAAGCAAAGGTTTCTCCCATATAATTAAGAGGCCACGTTTATCTTTTTGGGGGGAATTAGTTTCTCCAAATTTTCTCAGTCTCGGTGTAAAAAGGGACAAAACTTGGAACAAGACTTTCCAGAACGGTTCTTTTTTACTTAAAACGATTCAAACGAGTTCGATAACTTTGGGCTCCTCAACTCATTTCCTCCGATCCTACGATGGCCTCGAGGTATTTGTAGAACGTTTCTGTCGGTTATTAGCATAATCCAGTGACCGCAAACTCACAATCCAATTGGCTTCGCAACAGCAGTCTAATTTATAGAATAAGGCAGCAAGCTCGAGGTTTCTAACTATGGAAGGCTAACACCCGAACCAGCCATCACTCAACTGTTTAAGTCGATACCATCTATTCAGGCTCTGAATGTGCGCGTAGAATTGCCAAAATCACGAAACAAAATATATACTATATAAACTATTCATCAACATCAGTTTTCGTTCAATAGATCGGAAACTGCATAAACGACATAACGTTCCACAAAAATCCACGATAATAATTAGCATATGTAAAAGAGTTTTCATATTGTCGAATATTGTGAAACTCGATCAATGGTCATCAATGACATTGTAAATTATTCCATCACAGTGAGAGGTAGCGAGGACGAATGTAGTGCATTCGTGGACAACTTGGAAAGTATTCAGACAAAATGCAGTCTCTTACGTTCTTTAGGTGCACCACAAAAAGGGATAATTACCACTTCATGCGTTGTGTTGTTAATTTCAGTCAGAAAGCATTTAAACATATTAAACGCAACTAACAAAGTTACGTAACATGGAACAAATCTAATCCCAGCCAGCGTAAAAACATTAGTGATTCAATTGTGACAATTGTATGAAAAGGTAAAATATAACGAACTAAATGTGGAATTCTCTCGACACACCTACGTTAATTTAATTGGCACATATGCGATCCTCAAATGACGTTTTTGCTATCAAAAAACGATGAACTAAAATATGAAAATTTTGAAACTAACAAATTGCAAAAGAAATTACGTAACGCTGAACAGCGAAGTAAGCCGAGTATCCATGTACTTACTTTGTCCAACATTCTTTGTCCGTAAGCTCTCCTTCAACCAACTCCAGTTTGTGAGCAGCACCTGGACACATGTTTCTCAACGGTTTAACTTTTTGTTCGTTAGCTAAGTTTCTAACCGTTCCCCGGACGATATATTCTCCGGCTTCGAGCAGCTGTTTGACGACATGAATAGCGAGATAACCTGAAGCGCCTGTTACCAGCACTCGAGTCATTGCCGGATACAACAAATGTAGAACTTCCTAATCCACAAAAATCTCGGAATAGGAAGAACAGGTTCGAATATGAAGCTTTACTACGAAAATCACTCGTGTAGTAAAACAGCTTAACCGTGTTTCGCCCGAAACAAAAACAAACAAATCTACCAATCGTTACACCTGATATTTCATCGTTTTCTAAACAGAAATGATGTCATTCTGACATGGCGGGAAAGTTATAGCATGACGAAGCGCTTTATACGTAATCAGGAGTATGTTTGTTGCTTAGTCACCTTGGTGCAATGACAGGAAAATTGATTTAATATGCGCTTATATTGCATAATTGAAACACAAAAGGTAGTTTGGAAGAATTTGTTCGTTTATGCAAAATTTTATACAAAACGGGCACGCAACCATTGAGAGCGCGCGTTATATGATCCTTAAATATAATCCAATTTTACATCAACACTGCCAGCAAGGTGACTCGGTACCGTGAGGGTTTACCAGTCTGGTATCCTCCAAGCTCAATTAGGAGGAGTTGATCAGTGAGTAGTTTAGCCGAATATTTTATTCATATAATGACAACAATCCAGGATCCCTGTAGGGCTATAATTTCTATTGAGCTAGGGTAGTGAAGGGTTTCAAGTCGTGAAAGGTGTTTCCTATATATTGTGAAACAGCAAACCTCTCAATAAAAAGACGCTTTGTTTGACCAGCAATCTTGAAGGAGTACTACAGTATCACGTTCATTCAGATGTGAGTCATAAAATAGAAAATAAAAGACAGCCGGAAAACACTAGTTACAAGGCTAAAAATGTTAAAAAAAGGGAAAAAAGCCTTGTAAATAGTGTTTTTAAATCACAAGCGAATATTATGGATAAAAGACAGCCAGTCACACCGAAACGGTTACTACGAATATGTATTTCACTTCGAATTCTTGAAAGCACAATTACATGCCAGTATCTCCAAAAAATAAATAACAATACAAACCTGGGAAATGACCACCTTATGCTAAAGATATACTCAGCTACATTGAGAGTCTATGCATTAATACAAAAGTCACAACAGCCATTATTACAACTCATAATAATCTTTTTATTGAATCTTTAAATAGTGTTTCACATTTTATACTTTTGGGGAGAAAATTCCATGTCTTAACCGCCAGATATTACATCAATTGAAACACCTGCTTAGTTGTCTAGGGTGTAACAAATTTCGTAAGCTCACTCTTACTTAAATATCTAAGAGTAACACATGTATGTGTAATATAGCTTAACAACTTTTAGTGCTTACTTTCTTCGACAGGATTCAGCATTGACATGTAATGACTAGCACAACCCGAGTGCAAAATCTTCTCAATTAAAAATTGGACATGCTTAATAAAATGAGCCAACCCTCTCGGTTCCGTCTACCAGTCAACGTGTCTTTCACCTACAGGCGTATCATTCACTTTTGACAAACACGTAATTACTATACATAGCTTATCGTACATGCTCCACAGTCACTGAGTTCACGTGCATACGACCTCTTACATCATCCTTGGCCTTGGCTGTTTTGAATTTTTGTTGTTGCTGTTTCTGCTATTGTTTTTGTTGTTATTGCAGTTGTTGTCATTGTGGTAGTTATTGTTGCTCTCGTAGTTATTGTTCCCAAACAACTTGTTGCTATTGTTCTTGTTGCTGTTATCACTGTTGTTTCCTCTTATATGTAGTATAACATCGAGTACAGGGTTATCAAGCTTTCCTGTTCTAAAGAACAGCATCACGAGCATCCATGGAAAATGAGATTCTCATTTTTCAATTGTTACGGCGTGCTTCACTGACCACTCCCTCCGCGTGTCCTGGGGCACGAAATGATGAACGACCTACAATGAAAAAAAATTAACGTCATTAATCAGGGCCCAGTTGTTCAAAGCTAACTCAGGATTAGCGTGAACTTTGATACTACTAATCAATAAAGACTTCCAAAATTCAAATTAGCGTTTAAAAACATTTTCAACGAGTAAGGTGAAAACCGCAGCTAATAACTTTTAATCGCGGATTAGCGTTAATCGGCTTTCGAACAACCGGACCCTGATCGGTTTACCAGAAAATAGAAGAAACACAGATAAGCAGTCGTCTGTGCAAAGCCACTAAAAACAGCAATAAGAGTATCAGTTTTTAACCTATCTGTGACCCAACCCTTTGATTCCCTCAGAATTTAGGTAGATTTCTCCAAGAGATGACTGACATCTATTTTTATCTTATACACAAATCCTGGAAAAGTCTAAGTCTTGGCTCCCTACAATCAGGCTATCAGCTCATATCCTTGTATTAAAGGAAACGCAAAATTCCTTTACAGAAAAAAGTGTTTTAGAAACCTCATAACATTTCTCATGCTCCACGGATAGCTAATAAAGCAATTATTCTACGTATTAACTAATCTCCTGTTGCATGAACTGATGGTCATCTCAGTGCTGCCCCTCGTTCGCTGCCAGTTTACATTTATTATGTACGGCTTGATTTCAATGTAGTTGTTTACCCACGAAACAGTTAGGAGCTCTGAAGCTCGTTTAAACGTGTTCGTGCGCTCCAGATCGAATTGGAATTTGGAGATGTTGGTTTTTGAGGAGAGGGAAAAACCGGAGTACCCGGAGAAAAACCTCTCGGAGCAAGGACGAGAACCAACAACAAACTCAACCCACATATGACACCGGTACCTGGAGTCGAGCACTCAGTCACCACTGCGCCATCCCTGCTCCCCTTAAAGGAGGGGGGCAGGTTAATATAATACTTGCGGGTGGAGAGAGACAAGGCGGAATGTCTTGACCTCTTACAACACTAGTGTATTTGACGTAATAAACAGACGAAAGACATATCTATGATCTGCTGTATTAACATGAAATGAGTGGAATGATCTCTGCGGTGTAGCAATTTAAGCAATTGCATTTACTTGGCGGAAACTACTAAGTTGGAGAATCCAGTTTTATACATTACCTCTGTGCTGTTGGAGTGTATCTTGATAATATAATCCAGATCCCCTCGGTGACTCAAACAGTTCTTACTTGACCGACAGTCCACTCTCACATCAACGTCACTGTGGGACTGGGAACAAATGCAAATCATTGCTGTGATTGCTCAGTATGTACGCATAGTGGACATTTTGAAAGTTCCAAAAATAGGTCCTGGGCTGAACGGCTGGAAAGCTGATAATCCCCGACTAACAGTCAACCAATGTTTGAAATTGTCATGTTTCAAAAATTTTTACTGCTATTTCTAACGTCTAGTTTGACATGTTCAAGATTTAAAAAAACACGTTCGAAAAAGACAGATACAGTATTGCCATGGATAACTTACAGAACTGAATTTATAAATAGTTACTGTTGATTTTGAATGCTTAATATAAAGATCGAGGGTTTCGAAAAACAAGTAGCAGGATTCAACTTGATACACAAGCCTTTCGGAGGGAGGAGGGCGTATTTTGTTGCATGATGATGGGTGGACTTGTAGTTCAAGGGAAGGGGCCTTTTGCATCTTGAGAAGGTATGGAGTTTTAATTAGAGGGTCTGATAATTTAGTGACATTTTGAAAAAACAGATTCATAACATGGGGTAGTTCGCCAAAGGAACATAACGACATGAAACACAAAACTAGCTGTACATGTACAGATTATTTACAGCCATCAAATAAACATAACATCTGGTACATTAAGATTATTATTACACAAACTATTCCGAAAGACAAAATAAAAACAAATAAACGTTACACCTGGTACATTATTATTATTATTATTATTATTATTATTATTATTATTATTATTATTATTATTATTATTATTATTTTTATTTTTATACAAAACTATTGCAAAAGAAAAAAGAAAAAAATTTATATCTAAATGTACGATCAGTGAGACGAGGGCAACGTATAAGGTGGGTTTTCATTTACCAAAAGTGTACACGGCGCGCTTGTTACTGGAGCAGAGCGTGTTTATGGGTGTTAACAACATATTAACTATGGCAATTTCCCGCTTTTTGCAAGTCTTTCTTTAATTAGTCTTTATAACCAGCCAAGTGGCCGATCAGGGCAGCACGCTTATCTCTGGTTTTCAAAGCATAGAAGTATTGCTACCCTCCTCACCAGATGTGTTACCCCCCACCCAGATGTGCTATCCCCCTTCCAACCGTTTGAGATGCTACAATGCACTCCATCGCAATATCAGCATACAGCAATCTGTTCGCTAACAACCATTCATACACCAGGGAAACAACACAAGGAAAGAGACCCGGTTTTGAACCATTGTTGAGAGTTCACAGTTTGACCTGCTAACAACCTGACCTGACTGTGCCTCCACAAGCATAACAACTGAGTAACACCCACGTATACTGTAGTTACAATCATTGACGAACGGTCAATAACATACATGCACATGGAGTTTTTGTGACTACTGTGTAAATGTATCTTACCATATTTTGTAGCACTAGTGTCACTCTGATGGTGCTGTCATACCGGTACAGAACAAGATCTTTCATTCCTCTCACGTTCTCTTTTCTGGAGAAGTTATTCAGTACTGATGACATAAACACTTTGTTGAAAACTTCACTTCTGTTGTCTGGTATTGAATTCACTTGAAGCGTTGGTCTGCACTTATTACAGAACACCTCCAGAAAAAATGGACAAGACTGAAAAAAAAAACAAGGCAATACATAACAGTTAAAGCTCTTTGAACAGGTGCTCTTGTAAGTGGACAACTCTACTTTCGGCCAACTTCACAAAACGTCATTTCAATTCTTATACAAACTCTGTCTATACATATTCCTTTAAGCCACCATCGTGATTCCGGTTAGCAGCCACAGAGACTTCCGTATGCGGACACCCCGAAGGGACAATCTGGGGATTCTAGTATCCAGATTTTTTTCTTTTTGCCATGATCAGCATGGTATTCATTTAAACATTTGCAATGTACAACACTGTATTCTTTTGCAGTGAGACTGTAAACAATATTAATTATTTTTGCCACATTGAAGATTAGTTCTCAAATCACTGCGGTCTGTCATTTCCTAATTATTAAAATTTTCAGTGTTGGTTCACTCAGTCTGTGCTTGTCTGTTCTTTTTGTGAATAAACTTGTCACTTACAGGTACAGCTGATAACAAAGAAGGGGTGCCGGTTTGTATAACAGTGCCATACCTGATCTACAGTAACTCAAAACCTTTGTTACAACTCACCATTATCCGTGTAGGGGTGTTTGTGTATTAAACAGCACCATACCCTGATTTAACTCAAGGACTTGGATATAAGCTAGCATTAACCATGTGGGATTTAACAGCACCATACCCTGATTTAACTCAAGGACTTGGATATAAGCTAGCAGTAACCATGTGGGGTTTTAACAGCACCATACCCGATCTAACTCAAGAGCTTGGTTGTACCCTAGCAGTAACCATATGGGGTTTTAACAGCACCATACCTGATTTAACTCAAGGACTTGGATATAAGCTAGCAGTAACCAAGAGGGTTTTAACAGCACCATACCCTGATTTAACTCAAGGACTTGGATATAAGCTAGCAGTAACCATGTGGGGTTTTAACAGCACCATACCTGATCTAACTCAAGAGCTTGGTTGTACCCTAGCAGTAACCATGTGGGGTTTTAACAGCACCATACCTGATCTAACTCAAGAGCTTGATTATAACCCATGCTCTCAAGTGTTACCCACAAGTCATTGGGATCACCATCAGCATCCTGAGCTTCCATCAAGTTAAGGTCCAGGAATCCCTTCAGGGTGATCTCATCATCTTTCATTTCAAAATTTTCTACAAAATACCAATGAACCACAATGATTTCAGTTCCATCACTAAATGAAATTGTGAAGTAGTGACAGGTTCTGCACAGTGATTGATATGGTATATTACTCACTAACTTAGGCCAAAATATCTTCACAATTCTTATCAAACATCTGTTATTGAAAGCACTGAGTCTATCTCCATCCCACTTGCTATCTTTCTAACACTCGGCACCATACATCAATACAGACAACACATTGCTTCTATAAAGCTGCAGCTTTGTCCCTGTATGTTACGATTACCAATCATAAATTGGTTAATGACAGTGACTGGCATTTCAACACACTGTGCTGAAGTGATGGTGGCTTCCAGACAATTTGTTGAAATGTTAGAGAGTGGCACCAACACCAACTCAGGACTACACTCACCCAGACACACAACCTTCTTACGACCTGACTCCTGGGTTAAACCATTTACTACACATAGATTACATAACTATTATGTTACGAGTACCAAATCAGACACTTAAGTTCTGAGAGTTGCACCCAGATCCCGGACCCCCTGGGACAATCCCTTACGTTTTAGCATTTTTCACAACTTTATAATAAACAATAATCACTCCATGAACAGTTTTGATCCTTGTTAATCCTTGTTACTTTCAGTACTTGTTCTTGTTACTTTCAGCACTTGACAGAAGATAGGAAACACTACCTTTCATGATTTCCCATGCGTCATCGTCACACTGTTCGCCAGCAGACTTCAGCTGAAATGAGTCAAATTCTTCCCGACTTAAATATCCATTATTATCCAGGTCACAACGGTCAAAGATCTCAGCGAGAGCTTCCCTGCAAAAAAAAAAAAAACAACTTACATTGGTATTCCCCCTAACCCTCAATAAGTGTGATTTAAGTTATTTAAAAGTTATTACAAAAAGTCTGAGAGAAAAACCTTCCATTATTAGCCAGCATCAGAGAAGACACATTTTCACACCAAGGTGACATTCTACTGAGATCAACTGTTTCAACCACAACTGGGTTTTGCTGATTAGTCCCAGTGTCCCAAAAGAACAGTTTTACAAGTTAATTGTTTTGATAGAAGCTAGCAGTTGCTGTAGACCCATTGCACAAGTTTCGAGTTTGACAAGACCACTGGATAAACAGATAAAGCGCCAGTGTCAGGCACATTTAAGGTTACCTTACAACCAAAAATGGTTGACCCCAAGATAACATAACCTGGCATATGAATCTGCTTTTGAGCTAATATAAATAATAAATAAATAATAAATAAATTGGAATTTGCAGTGGCACCTCCAGAGTGGCTCTTTGCATGACCACTGATTCCAGATGGAATTATTTTCTGATTCCAGACGGAATTATTGGCTCACACTGTTTGGAGCAGTAAATCTCTCTATTTTATTACTGTGCTTATCAATATTTATGACTTTTTTTCCACACAACAAAATCAAACTAATCCCATTGATTCAGGTTACTTGGTTTGAATGAGTTCAGTAACAGAACTAAGTTCCAGAAAGTTCCAGGTCGATTTTGTTCATTTGTACAACAAAAAGCAAAACAATCAAATGACCGGGGTTGATCAAGCTTGTCATGATTGATTTTTCATTCGGTTTCATTAATTTGACCATCCTGGGAGTAAATTCAGGCTACTTTACCTAAACATCCTTGTAAGCTTCATGTTTTCTCCAGACCCTATGGTCAGATTTGCTTTCTTTACAGGCTGTGACTCTCTGCCAGTCAGATGGCAGCCAGTTGTAAATGTAATTAAAGTGTATGTCCCCCTCCTAAGCTCACAATGGAGGCAATATTTCTGACATAAAAGACAAATAAAAATATAAAGCAATTCTTGATCAATCTGATCTAACGAATGCAATAATGCCCAAGCATGATATGTGATGCCCATTGCTATAATCATCTTTACCTTTAATTCACCTTATTGAAATTGTTTTGACAGGTACATATCATATACCAATCTCTTAAGGTTACATGTAATTTAGTGAATTGGTGGAAAACTAACAACACTAAAGAAACATAGGCGCGCAATACGTGCAGAGCCAATGACGTTTTTTTTCACAATATGGTGAAATTTGTCCTGACAACCTATGGGACTTTACACCTCCGGTAAGTCCCACCCTAACCCCTCAGCATCCCCCCCACCACCACCATCAAAAAGATCTTGTGGTTATCCACCATAAAACCTGGTAATGATTCAGCAGCGTGACTACGCGGAGTAAAAAACAAAACCGAAGAAAGCTCTTTGTTTCACGGTTCTTCAAAGAACACAGACAAAAACAAGTAAACTTAAACTTAAACTCACCGTCGAAAAATATTGCATACATAATTTAGGCAAAGATCAGTGGAAAGTTAACAATTTTACTTCAGAAATAAATGCAAGTTGCAGTTGAACCTTTTAATTTCTTACTTCTACCGGCGAATATCCAATACTTTTCAGTGCTCATAAACGGTCAACTTTCTAAAGTGTGCCGTTTTGACGCTCTGCGTGATTTGCGTGACACGCGACTCGCTTTACTTTGTTTAATTTGTAAGGTTTCAGACGTTTCAGGCAACCACTTACGTTCTTAGTACATTGTATTGTCAAAACAGGAGTCTGCCATCAAACGGCGTTTCTTGTATCCACAATATTTTCGTTCGAAATCGGTTTGAACTAGCGTTTGTAAACACGACTGAAATAGTTTTGCAACTATATTTATTTCCCCTGTTATTTGAAGTTGCTTGCTTTGTAATCAAGTCGGCTATAATAATTTTCGTCTTTTTGCTTCACAAATCGACCAAAGTATGTTTACATTTGTAACTTTCCCACGGTACAAAGTTATTTTTAGCTCACGTGTTTATTTGGAGTCTCAACCTACAGCCGAATAAATTTGGTTTGCTTTACCTTCGAACAGTACGAAAATGTTCAAATTCAGCTCGCTTTCCAGTAGATCCAACAGGTCTCTGTTAGAATGCTTTGTCACATATCTGTTGTTGTTAATCTTTCGGTACTGTTTCGGTCGGTTCGAGATGCTTCAAGTGTTGCGTTACATTCCTTATAAGGCTGAAATTACAGTTGTCAACTATGCAAATTTCTCAACATACGCTTTACACTTTGAGCTATGAATAACCCCGAAATAACGTTTAGTATCTTGTTAAGATTTTACTACATCCATCCTCTAATTCAGGACTTGATCACCACTGTGACTTGGATTTTAATACTAGTTTCATTCAAGTTTTTCAGTTTTAAGAATAGCTAGCAACAAGCCGCGCAATTTCCGATTTAGTTTTAATTGGGTTCATGTTTTATAACACGCACACAAAAATGACACTGCAAATTTTAGATTCGCTGTTACCGAGTAGCCTGCATTACAGCCGGCCCACGCGTTGTCGAAACTCGAAACCGTCGATATTCTATACAGGCGGTGTAGAGTGTCTGCGACGCAGGCTATTACCGAGAGATAATCCCGAAAAATTTTATGCTGTTTTACTCTACTCTTTTCACTATCGTTATAAACTTGGGCTTTAAATATTGTTTCTTTCACTGTTAATTAGGGATCGATGTAACGTTAATTTCCACGTTCTGTTCATACAACATCTCAAATTGGCAAATCCGTCTTGTATTTGCTGCTGTGGAAAAATGTACTTCAGCTAAGTAAACACAGGACTACAACGCGAATAAAATCCTGCCAGACCTCAAGTACACAAAACAGGCATTCGAAGTAGATCCACACTTGCTAATGCAAAACACTTCAAAGCCCGGGGGTCTTACTCCCATGACATTAGCTGTATGGGTTTGTGCCGCTGATAAGGTAAGACTTTCAGTGTCCCGGTGCACACCCCCACCCATCGTCTCACAGAATATCCCCCCAGCCTCACAAATCGTAAGACAGACATCGCACGTACGTACAAGGTCTATCCAGTACAACGTCTATCCATATGACAGTAGCCATATGACGTCACTAACGTGACGTCATTGGCTAAAAAATTAAAAGTTGCTTAGTATAATTTTTATAACTCCTGGTATTATAAACAAGACTACATGCCTCAGACAAACAGGTTCAACAATATTCCACATTGTTGAATTCAACAAGTTAAACATGTTTGACCACCCTGTAGAATGATGTTCAATGATATTGATTCAACTTTTGTTTTGTTGTTAGCTGTGATTAAAAATGTTGAATCCATTTGGCCAGCTTGTCCAACATCGTCCAACAAAGCTGTATTCAACAACGTTGAATGATGTTGTACCAGTTTACATTTGACATTGAGGCCACAAATTAAAGGCAGTGCCTCTTAACTCCAGCAATTACATCATACCTCCTTGGGGAATAGTCAGTTATTCATGACAGAAATAAAGACTCACCGGCCCAATTTTGGACTCGGTAAATGCAATCAACTCAGAGTGTTCATCCACACAAAACACTGCCATGTCTGTTTTCTTCAGCCCATCTGCAACTGAATATGAAAGAAAGTGATAACAAAGGGTAACACTATGTGGGATGTTGCTAAAAATTTATATATTTAATATTTATTTATTTATTTAAGGGAGGGTTCATAATTTATGTAGATGGGGGCTATGGCAATTTTTAGGGGGGCCAAGATTTTTCCTGTTAGGTTTTGGGGGGGGCTATCGAAAATTTCTTTCAATGTGAAAAAAGGTATAAGGAGCGGCCATAAAAAAATTCCATAAAAACCACTATCATCAGTTTACTCATATTTAGCAGATAGCTGGTTTAGAAGTTTAGGAGGGGGGTCATGGTATTTTGCCCACGGTTGTGGGTTATGCAATGAGGGGAGCCAGTGAAAATAACACCAAATAATAGGGGGGGGGGGGTCAAAGAAAGCAAGGGAAAAAATCTAAAACCACCATAGCCCCCCTCTACATAAATTACACCTATTAATTTCAATTAAGGTTGCTTCAGTGATGCACGATGCATGATCCTTGTTTCATAGACCGCAAAGTATCATGTTTGCTCTAAATACATGTATTGATCACTTTTCTCGCTGAAGGCACTCCAGGAGAAAACCAAATCATAAAAAAAATATACATTTGCTCTTGCTTTAGGACTAATAGCTCGAGAAAAGCAGCCATACATTTAATGACCATGATACTTTGCAGTCTATGAAACATGCATCACTGAAGCAACCTTTTTTGAAATAGGTGTATGAACCCTCCCTAAGAAGAACTATTTTTGGTAGATCAAGGAGAAATGCTTGTTACCAATGTGGCCTTGGCCTCAATTCTTGAGACTATGGGTAATAAGCATGCATGTGCTGGTACCAGTAACTACAGCTGTATGAGTAAGAAAGGACTTTCTAAAAGTGTGCTTCTCTCACTAAGGGTTTCAGAAAGTGCAGCTGTTCCTCTACACTACCTGTATCTTAAATTTAACTTCCTTATCCGTATATAACTGTCTGTCAAATGGCTTTATTTTTTCTTAGTTTGATGGAATCCAACCAAAGATACTGTGTAACATAAAAGATCGATGCAATACTACCGGTAAGTAGGATTTCTACCAACCCGTGGCTCGCAAGAGCTTAATATCTTTGCTTTGTACTACAACAATAATCAACAAGCACACCTTTCTTGCTTGCAGCAGGATGGATGGTTATAAAGACATCAGAATCCCTGGGAATCTGTAATTTATATTCATGACTACTGATGAATCCACCTGCATCAATGAAGAAACTTCCTTTACTGCATGCTTGACTCCAGTCCTGAAACAATAATTTTTAAAAACATCACTGCAGTCATGTTTTTAGTCTTGGTTAACCTTTATGGTGTTATTGAGGTGGATAAACACAGTATAAAGAAAATGTGAAAACATAAATAAATCCTTTTTTAACCTAGTCAGAGATGGCCCAGTGTTATTTCACAAACTGTGAAGCGCCTGGTGTATAGAAAGGTTAACAGGATAGAGAGGGCCTGACTTGTTGGCATGCATCCCTACATGCACACATTGTGCCTGTACCATCCTTTGACACCACTAACACGTCAAAAAGAACATAAAATGCAAGGAGAAGTAAAGTACAAGTTTACAAGGAGAAAGTGCTAGCATTGTTTAAGTATTGTATTATCTGTAATTAGTATTAGTTAAAAAAAAGAAGAAATAAAGGAAAAAGTACAAGGAGAAACTGGTCAGATTCAAACAGCACATTGATTAAAATCAGAAAAATCTGTCAAACAGCAGATTTACGTCCTGTTAACTATGACTTTATACTGAGATAAGGACAGTAAACTACATATTTAAATTTTCAAGAATATTAGGTCAAAATCTTAAGCATTTAAAACAAATAAAACAAATCATTAAAATTTGACATTTTCATGGCTGGTCAACTTGCAGCCTACAAGAGCAGGTACCTTTTTTGTCTTTTCGGGTGAAACAAAAGCCAAAAAAAGGCATCTTCCCTTGCAGGCATTTTAATACCTTTAGGTTGTCAGGTTCTTGAAGGTTCTGGCCACTTGAATGCTGCCTTTTATTTAGAGAAGAGTGTGACACAGAAGGAGAAGCAATGTCATCATCTCTTGCTAGTCTTTTTAAACCTTTCTGTCTACAATCTTCTGCTGTGGTCTGAAGCAAGGCTGCAAACTGAAAAAAAACAAGAAAAGCCCCAGGGGCATTAGACCCCGCCGTTGTTCTCCCCCCCCCCCCCCAGGGGGGTGTAAAATATGTTACGGTCACTCAAGATAAAAGCCCTTGCCTGTGTAGCGAAAGACACGACGAGTATTTGTTTGGCCGAGCGAAAAGCGGAGGTCTGGGGCAAGTGACCACCAAAAAAAACCACGGAAAAAAATGGGTATTACTAGACCCCGTCCAGACGGCAGGGTAATAATAATAAAACTAATTACTGGTTGGCAAATGTTCAAGTTTGCCTTTACACTGACAGTAGTAGTTAACAATAGTTGAAATTCTCTTTGAGCAACCACGTCTCCTTCAAAGGAGGAAATCCCATATGAATCAGTTTCATCTCATGAATATGCTGTACATGTATTTAGAATCTCTCATAAGCGGCCACCTTTATGAAGTCTTTTTTGAATCAGTTCCTAGTCATATGCTTTATTATTTAGAATGTGTAGTTCCGGAAAAAAATCAATACCCACCCTAGCTATGAAAGGTAATCGGAAATTCCTAAGGGAAGAGGGGTCTTAGAAGCCAAAATTTTAGAAACAAAGTATGAAGCTAAACTGGAATTTCTTGGGGGGGGAGGGGGTTGCAAAACAAAAAACCTTCCATGGAGGAGTATGCATATTTTCTGGAACTACACAATCCCTCATAAGTGACCAACTTAAGTTTACAAAATCCTAATTGTATCAGTTCTAATTTATAATTCTACATGCATGCCGTAATCACCCCGCCGTCAGGACGGGGTCTAGTAATACCAGTCCTGTTTTTTTTTTCCATGCTCTTTTTTTTCGTGGTCACTTGCCCCAGACCTCACTTGCCCCTGGCCAAACACTATTTGTCGTGTCTTTCACTACACAGGCCAGGGCTTGTACATGTATCCTGAGTGACGTAACATATAATTTACACCCAGAGGGGAGGGAGAACAACGGCGGGGTCTAATGCACCTAGGGCTTTTCTTGTTATTTACTAATAATATTAAATTCTCTCGTAAATGATCATGACCATCGTCAAAAAATCCTGTTTCAATCAGTACTCTGCAGTCTTATTTATTTGTAAAAATGATCTACAATTTTTTTGTAGGTGATCATCTTTTGTACAGTCAGTCACTCTCACTTTTCCTGACTCTGAGGACAGTCAAGTACAAGACACTCAATGGTACTCAATGGAACACCTTTCAAGTACAAGACATTCAATGTATCTAAGGGGACATCTTTCAAGTCCAGGACATTTAATGGTACATGACTTGTATCTAAGGGGACATCTTTGCAGAAATGAGGGAGCTCTACTTCATTGGGTTCATGGCTTGTGATTAACATGTGTAAACATGTTACCTCATTGTAATCCAGTTTTCCATCATTATTTACATCAGCATCATCAAGAATTGCCTGCACCTCTGATTTTGTCATCCTTTCTCCTTGCTACATGTTAAAAATACCCACACAAATGGCATGTATTTCAAACAATAAGAGTTGGGTATGTTGGTTATCTACTGAGTACATTGTACAGTAAAATTATCATTGCTGGAATGGTCATGAAATTCATCCACACTAAATATTTAACACTTCTATAATGCCCTCAGGATCACTACAGTTGAAGCTCTCCTTGCGACCACTCTTGTAAGCGACCAGCTCTAGTTACGACCACCATTGCAAAACCCCGTTTTAATTGCCACTTAAACTCTGTAATTGAAAGCCCTCGTAGGCAACCACTCCCATAAGCGACCGCAACCACTTTTGTGAATTACCCCTTAATTTTTGTCCTTTGTTTTTAAGTTCTCGTAAGCGACCTCTCAGTCAACACTTTCATCAAAACACTCACTACTTGATCAAATTTACCCTCAGGATCACATTGTAGTGATCCTGAGGGTAGTATACATATAGCATTAACACTGAAGGTTCGTTGAATTATACATTCGCAAACCTCTTCTGTGATAATAAAGTATTTATTATTGTGACTGCAGCGCAGAGCAGTCAGCGGTATGTTTTGGCATGTGCTTAGCTGCTGCGCCCATTTTCTCTTGTAAGCTACCCGCCATTTTGTTTTGTTCTCATGATGTCTCAAGATTTGTAAAGTTATCGCTGTTCATTGAATCTTTGATGTCCTTTTAAACGGCCTGAACAGTAAGAACTGTTAAAGAAACATTGTACGGAACATTCTTTCAGTGTATTTCACGTAAGGTTTCAAGCTTTAGCGAGTAATCACATGTTTTGTCACGCGGATTGTTATCTCAGGAATCAGCATTCAAACTCACAAGTAAATGGCATGTGCTGTACCTGACCTGTGAATAAACAACGTTTGGGACATTGTGTTATTTCGTCACAACTCTTCTCGTTATGTACGACGGGAGGCCAGCCACGATAACAATCGTTTAATGATCTGTGTGTAGCAGTCATGTCCGTCAACAAAGAAGCAAGATCCGAGGCCCAGGCCAATGTGGCACTGGAAGAAGAAACTGAAGAATCAAGGCAGCATTCCCTGACAGAAAAAGGGTATACGTTTCAACTCGAACTCAAGACAAGTTACTTGAAAACCAAGAAAAGTGAATTGGTCAAGACTATGAGAGGTACATTGCGGATTTAGCAAGGTCAGTCAACTAATCTAGTAGAATTTAAGAAAGAATTCAGTGAAGCTCAGATTATGTACTCTGAATTTCAAGACATGGTTGATGATATTAAGGCTTTTGTAATTTAACTGGGTGAGAATGTGGAAAATATTGAAAGAATGGTTGATCAAGTTGGCAGAGAATGGTCAAATTTTGAGTGTGACATTACATCAGAAATTAAATATCTGGAGTTTATTGAACAACACATGGATGATTCTAGTTCTGAAACATCCAAAAGGTCCAGTCGGGCAAATTCCAAGAAAAGTGACAAGTCAAAGATAAGTTCCATTGGGCATGTTGAAGAAGATAGGTTTCAGTTACAAAAGGAAGAAGCTGCCCTAAAAGCTAAACTTGCCCATGCAGAGGAGGAACCTATACTGAGAACAGAGAAAGACTGAGTTGGCCAAATTAGAGCAGGAAAGAAAATTGGAAGAACTAAGAATTCAAAGTGAGCTTGCTCAGAATCAAGCAAAGCTTAATGTATGCATGTCAGCGGAGAAAGAAGGACTGCTCAATCACTGGGACCTAGACTCGATTCCCCCAGCTATGAGGATAAGGACATGGACAAATTCCTTAATTCAATTCCAGTTACAAGTAAGAGTGATCTCTCTCCGAGTCAGCAAGAACCTATCTATTCTTCAACTCAGTTAAATGGTGCCCAACCCACTTTCAGTTCCCCGTATGCAAACCATGGAGTGCACAGTACGTTAAGCCCCAAGGCCACACCCTTTCAACAACACTCTGTTGTTGTGGAAACAAGTAGTAAGTTGGTGGCAGCTACTATGGAGCAGAACCTAGTGAACAGGCAACTAGCAATCTCAGGACAACTACCTAAAATCTCAATCCCAGTCTTTAGTGCATGGAGACCCTCTAGAGTATCCTACATGGAACAGTTCCTTCAGTGCCCTTATTGAGTCCAAACCAATGGATGCGCAGACAAAATTAAACTTCCTACATCAGTACATCTCAGGAAAGCCCAAACAAGTTGTTGAACAGTATATGTTAATTGGTACTGAAGATGCCTATCAGTCTGTGAGGTTGTTGTTGGTTGGGACAGCCTTTATGAAGAAACTGGAGAACTGGCCGAAGATTGGCTTAAGAGATGCGGAGGGTTTAAGAGATCTTTCTGACTTCCTGCAAAAGATAATTGCCGCCAGGGAAACTACTCCTAGTCTTGCTGTCTTGGACTTCGCAAAGGAGAATGTTAAGACTCTAAACAAGTTGCCATTGCAAATTCAGAATAAGTGGAAAGGGATAGTCCAACGGTGTTGAGTCTCAAAGGGAGATGGTGCTTATCCTACAATGTACTTTCTCTGAGTTTGCTTCATTTGTGAAAGAGTGCGCAGAGAAGGCAAACATTCCCGAGCATGAGGAGCTGTCCAAAACCAAAGAGTTTGTCAGATCCAGAGGGCCATTTAGACGTTCACCAAGAGGCAAGGAGGCTGTTTCCATCGAAACCCACGTATCGGATCCAAGCAAGAATGTGACTTCCCAGGGACAAGGGGAAAAAGTGAAACCCCCACCAGGTTCCCAAGAGAAGAGTGAGAAGAAAAAAACCAAAGCATGTCTGTTTTGTAAAGAAGAACATCACCTAGATGAGTGTAAAAAGTTTGCGGAGAAGCCACACAAGGAAAGGAAGGATTTCTTCTATAGAAAGTTTCTCTGTCTTGGATGTGCCTCTAGCAGTCAGCATCAAGTAGCCTCCTGTAAGAACAGACTTAAATGTCGCACGTGTTCTGGAAATCACCCTACTTGCCTGCATAATCAGAAAACACCTGCAGAAAGCATTGTGAACTGTACAAATGTTTGTACCATCCCAGAGCAAGAGGGTGGCTCAGATCATGCCATGATTATACCTGTTTGGGTCAGACAAGTTAGTCAACCCAGTAAGGAAGTCTTGCAGTATGCAGTGCTGGATGATCAGTCTAATGTGAGTTTGGTGTCATAAAGTTTGTGTGAGAAATTGAACTTGTAAGGCACACCAACTGATTTACTGCTTACGACAGTGCAAGAGCGAAATGTACATGTACCAAGCAATTGTATCTGTGGAGTTGAAGTGTTGGATTTTAGAAGGGAGCATGCTGTGAGGCTACCTATGATGTTCAAGCGTGATATTATTCCAGCCAGTCGCTCACGGATTCCTAAAGCCGGTGTTTCCCCGAAATGGGAACATCTTCGCCCTATTGCTGACGAACTCATGCTGTACAATCCAAGTGTAGAAATCTCTTTGCTAATTGGCAATAATTGTCCTAGTATTGTCAGACCAAGAGAAGTCTTAGTGGGAGGTGAAGACGACCCTTATGGACAGCGATCTTTGATGGGATGGGGCATAATTGGCAAGGTGTGCAAAACTGCAGGTGAAGACAACAGTAGAGAAGGAACGTGCAACCAGGTGGTGGTCAAGGAAACCCATGAACACTTTGCCTTTAGGACAAAGGTGAAAGAGGTTATCAACCCACAGACGATCCTTAAGGTTCTTGAATCAGACTTTGCAGAGTGCTCTGCAAAAACCAAGCCTTATTCAGCTGAAGGCAGGAGATTCCTCAATGTTCATCATTGAGAATGGTATTGTTAAGACACCAGATGGGCACTATGAGATGCCTCTTCCCTTGAAGTCGGATAAACTGTCTCTCCCTTTCAACCGCGAACTAGCTGTCAAAGATGGGACCAGCTTGTAGCAAGATTTAAGAGACAGCCCAGGTTCCTGGAAGATTACCTCTTGTTCATGAAAGACGTGATTGCCTTATGTGCCGAAGAGGTGCCTCCAGACTGCCTTGGAGTTCAGTATGGGATGGTGAACTATGTGCCCCACACCGGTATCTATCACCCTAGAAAACCAAATCATATTAGGGTTGTTTTGATTGTTCAGCCCAGCATGAAGGAGTGTCCCTGAATGATCACCTGTTGCAAGGACCCAACCTCATGAACACTCTTCTAGGCATCCTGTGCAGATTCAGACAAGAATGTGTAGCCTTTATGACTGACATACAAAGTATGTTTCACCAGTTTGTGGTGACAAAGGAACACAGAGATCTCCTGCGTTTTTTGTGGTGGAAGGACGGGGATCATGCAAATGAGGTTGTTGAGTACAGGCTGAAGGTAATCTTTTTGGTGCTGTTAGCTCACCTGGCTGCACAAATTTTGGTCTTAAGAGAGCGGCAGATGATAGGGAGCAAGAGTATGGTGAAGAAGCTGCTGAGTTCATAAGAAGAGATTTTTATGTAGATGGTGGACTAACGTCAGTCCCGACTACAGAGCAAGCTGTTACCCTCATAAAGGCAAGTCAAGGAATCTCCGCCAAGGCCGGTCTAAAACTTCACAAAATCTCATCAAACAAAAGAGAAGTTCTTCAGATGATTCCAGCTGAAGACCCCGCCAAATGTTTGAAAGAGTTGGATTTAAAGAATGATCCATTGCCCTTGGAACGTGCCTTGGAAGAAGTGTGGTGCATTGAGAGTGACAGCTTTCAATTTCACATCGAGTTGCGGGACCGCCCCCTGACACAACGTGTCATTCTGGCGACAGTTAGTTATAAAATTATTTACGATCCAAGTGGTTTCGTTGCCCCTGTTACATTGAAGGGTAAACAAGCTCTACAGCAAATGTGTCGAGACAAGCTTAAATTTTGTTCATTAAAATTCTTGTGTAAGAAAACAAAAAAACTTTTTGCAAAGACTAGCCTTGACCTATTGACTTCCCAATATTCCGATCAAAATTAGATTAAAAGTCCAGCACATGCACTCACCCAACATTACACTACTGCCACTACTGTCCAGTTTCAGGAATGTCCAAAAAGTGAGTAAGAAAAAATTTATTGTGCAGGGGTTTGGCAACTGAAGAACATTCACTTTGCAAGGAAGTCTAAAATAACCTCGGTAATAAAACTGCCACAGAAACAATACTGTACACAACCAAAACCAAGATGCTTTGCTCATGTTATCATATATCCCTTTAGAGTCCTATACAGCTACAGAAAACAATCCTGATGAGCAGAATGAGGGCCTGAATGATTTATTTATTAAATGATACAATGTACATAAATTCCATTTTAGAACTAGCATAAATAAGTAACTACATACCTTGGTCAACAGTCTAAATAACTCATCATATGTTATAAATCCATCACCATTGGTGTCAATACATTTGAAGGCCTTGATCAGTGACTCCTTATTGATTGGTTTTTCTTTTCTCATGATGTCACAAAAATCATTGTATGATATGCTATCTGTTGACAGCAAACACAAAAGAACTCAAAAACAATCAGGGAGACAAAAAAATCAAAGGAAGGTGGAAACCAAACTCTGCCATAGCTCAAATTTCCAATTTGCTTACAACAAAAACAGAAATGTAAATGAATAAGGAAAAGATCTCAAGCCTTTTAGGATACAACAAACTGTTTCACAGAAAAAGCTACTTGTGGTTTTGTTACCAAACCTTTTTTTGCAAAGGACTCTTAGTTTGTGAGGGTCTTGCTGACTCTCATAAATCATTTTGAAACCTGCCCCTAACACTGCCCTATACTGAAAAACCAGTTTAAAGTTTAGAGGGAGGGATTGGAGACAAATACTTGTATTTGCAAGATGGAATTGTTTCACAGGGGAATGATGTTTTTAAAACAGTCCTGTAATATTATCTAATTACCTGTGTCATGTTTCCAATATTTCTGTGCAAACTTCATGGATGGGTTTCTTCCACCAAACTGAAGAGCTGAATGACGAGAAATAGAAACCACAGATATTGTGAATTGACGAAATTACTTTTCCAAAAAAAAATATAAAAATACTACAAACATGTCCAAATCACCGCTTAATTATACATGATTGTAGATATCAATTCAAAGGAAGAAAAATATCAATAACTATTACTAAAAGTATTGTTTCTACATAGGCTTTTAAGTTGGGGTTGATTCCAACTCCTCAGAAATCTGAAGGAAGCCTCAGATGAAATACAGTCAAACCTCCACTAACGGCCACCTCTCTACAATGGCCACTTTTTGGTGTCCAGTCCATACATTTACTCTTATTTTAACCTCTCTACAACAGCCACCTCTATATAATGGCAACGGCCGTTAATATGCATCCCAGCTGCCCAAATAACCTCTCCTCAACAGCCATTTAAGAGTGAAACATTTACAAACTGACGTAATCACTGTACATTATTACTCCCTTTGTTCCGTTAACATTTTTGTTCTAAACAGTTAGTTTCTGTTTTATTGTTTATTTGGATCATTTTATGTATTAACATGCTATAATAAGCATTTTTAAAAATAAAAATGTTCTGTCTGTTCCCCCCAAAAATGGTGTCATGTTACATCCCTACCCCCCATAATGGCCACCTCTGCACAACGGCCACTCACCTCTGTCCCCAACATGGCCGTACATAAATTTTGTTATCTGTAACAGACCTGGTGAATTTCTACTGAAAGAGTGCATGCAGTTCATGGGAATAACAATGTGGTTAACTAGTAAACTATCATGATTACAGGCAAGAGGAACTTTCTTATGAACAGGCTGATAAAATAATTTGATGGCATTTTTTTCCAAAAAATACATAACATCAATACTAATCTTATTTTTTTTATTTTGAAATATGTTGCAATATTAAATTTAAATGTACTTTATTTTAAGAGATAATGGTAAATGGTAAATTTTATGTAAACCCTATATTTCAGCTACCTTTAGCAGCCTCTAGCTTCCACAAGGTAAAATGGTTGTGATACAAGTTCACCATTTTGACAAAAATTTTACCCTGATGAAGGCTTCTAAAAGTAGCCAAAATATAGGTTTCCCACAAAATTTACCATTCATATTCATTTGTGATAGTATTATATTATAAAGCCTGATGGTTGGAAAAGCGTTCTATCAGGAACCTCAACCAAAGCAGTTTAAGGTTGACAGGGTTGACCCTAACATGATGACATGATGTCATTCTTTTGATGTTACGCTTGTGTTGTCACTAGTGTAAACCCTAATGCTATGTCCAATGAGCATTCATCCGTTTGTAGCTACCTGGACATTTGAGTTTGCAGTTAAGGGAAACTTCATTGTTTACCAGTCATATTCAATCTCCAGAAGACAAAATTTCCCTGAGGTGATTTTCCTATAGGGGAAAGGTCGCACTTGCAAAATTGAGCTTCCCTAAGGAAAGTTTCAACAAGTCACTCGAGTTTCCCTTGGGTAAAAGTGCGTAGTGCGACCACAACTTGTTAGCTCCTAGTTCTTATAAGTAATTACTTAAATTAATATGGATGGACGTCAGGCACAATTCAAGAGCAGCTAGCGCTACTAATGATAAAATAATAAGTTATAAGGAGTGATTCTTACCAAGAATCAACTCGCCAATGGAGGTAATTTTCTCCGTTGTACTGCTTAAAACGGATAAGTATGCAGCACGGCATTCTTTCATAAAGTTATCAAATTTTGCAGTCGATTCGCGCCGAACTTTCTCCGAGAATGACACATTAGAAGCTCGAGATGATACGCTGGAGTTGGAAGATTTCCTGAGAGGTTTTGGCCGCTTTATCTCTGACATAGCCTCAAGGTGAACCTCTGCCACAAAACTTTATATTTGCTGTAGAGAAACTGCAAAGTGTGGACCAGATAAACTTGATAAACATTAGCTTGTTGCAGCGAAAACTCGCTACGGGAAGCCGAAATGCGAAATGCCGGGTGATGATCTTATGGCGTCCACCGCTGACCCACTAATATAGGCAGGAGCCCTCCTAAACCCCTTGGGTACCCTGATGACGGTTGTAACTGCGGATGGGTGCAGGACAAATTCTACATATTGTGTTCTATTAAATGCGAACCGGCCCGAGATCGAGATAGAGCCAGATAGCGCATACCAACACTGATCTTCACTGTACTTTTCTTTTCTCGCAATGAGCCAGACAACCACTCTCGCGAGGTCTAATTCAACCGAGAAAAACAGGAAAACAAACTACAAAACCGTGTTAATATGTTTGACTATTTTTATTTCATTTAAGGATTTTTAGTCAATTTTCAAAGCTCTAAAACATTCAACTGACACAAAAACAGAAGATGGTAAGCCTGTGACCGCTGATACTAGTGGTAACACATTATTGATATAGTTAAGAAGGCTTCGAAACGGTTGTATTCTCTTGTGCAGTTAAAAAGGGCAAAGCTTTCTTGCAAAGATCTAGTTCTTTTTTATATCACATGCATTAGATCTATCTTAACTTATGCAGTGCCCGTTTCCATTACGGACTGCCCATGTACTTGCAGCATGAACTGGAACGTGTCCGAGAAAGAGCGTTATCAATTATTTGTGCTGGTTTACATTACAAAGAGGCACTAAATGTAGCAGGTATCCCTACTATTGTTTCATACAATGAAGGTATCTGTAACAGTACTTTTACCTCCATCATTACTAACAAGGAGCATAGACTGAATAAGTTGTTGCCTGCCATCAACCATAATCCGTGTTCCTCGAGGGAACATAGGCGCTTTGCAACGGCCCTAAGTGGAGGACTACTCACTTTAGAAATACATCAGCTAATTATGTCCTCCTGTATTAAGAATAAATGTCTCAACAAGTACTGAATTGTAAGTAGGTTTTTAAGGTTTAAACATGATTTCCATCTTATTTAGTCAGCTTTATCCATTACATCTTATAGAACAATTTGTAATAATTTTAGTTTTTGTATCATAATTATGTAAATAATATTAGCTGTAAATGTAAATACGCAATTCAGCCCTTGGGCTGCAGAAGTATTTATTTAATAAACTATCTATCTATTTATCTATCTCCTCCTGTGCCCTGTGGTTTCTTGTAACATCATGTAACTTACACGTATGATGAAGAAAAACCAAAAAATATAGTTGGCAATGTACCCGCTGCTTTATCTAAAAAACTACTGATAAGAAAAATACCCCCTTTTTCACAGAAAAAAAGCAAGGTTACTTTGAAATTCAAATAATAGCTTGGAAGGTATATAAAAAAGATAGCATTTTTGCTGTATGGTTACGTCTGTGGCAATCACCGAAATAATTCCTCGATTTACAAACAGTTGGCCCTCTTTTCCCTCAACTTAGACCCTAAAGTTCTCACAGGTGGTCGAGCTAGAGGCACTACACTTACTTCAACTTTTTTTAAACTTCTTCCCTCTTTCGTTCTTTTTTTCTCTGTTTCTTTATTTCTTCATTTTTTTTTTTTCATGCAATAAGGATGTCTTGATGCTCGAGACGAACTGGGTGGATTTCACTAAGGGGGGCTTGCGTGGAATTTGTGGGGATGAGTTTCTGTATCTGACAGAGGTCGCTTCAGACCAGGCCAAGCCAACTTTCCGTAATAGCCGACAGTGTCCGCATTGTAGAGGAAACGAAAATATATACAGAAATCGCATGGTGGGCAAGCAGTCGCACGTACTCGCTGGGCCAGACTGTTGGCTATCTCGGGGATGTCAGAAATAAATATTAGTTTTTGTTACTGACTCTTAGTTCTTTTGTTAAGATTTTTCAGCTGGTTTTCTAGCCTTCAGGAGTTCAGTTTACATCGCTTGAAATCGTATAATTGTACGGTCTGTACGGGAGATATGAATTGACGTCGAGTGCTTTTAATGCTGTAACTCATATCAAACTTTTAACCCATACTACAATCGCAAAAAGATCAGTTTTAAAAACTCAACAAGAGGATACCAGTCCTGGCGCGAAACCATAAAATTTTTAAATTCGCAATTGCTGCAAAAAATTCTTTCTATTTTTTTTAAGATAATTTGAATTACGGGAACTCGCATAATTGTCTGTAGACCTTTGAAAATATTGGATGTCAAATACTTCTGCAGTGGCTGTGTAACCAAAAAGTGGGAAAATATCATACGTAATGGGACAAAAATCGTTCAAAAATGTCTTGTATTTACAAATTCGTGATTGCGTAAGTTATAGTACGAATTATTTCGCCTTGACAATTTGCCAAGAGGAGTGAAAAGTGTGAAAATGACCGGGGAAAATGATCTCTCCAAATAGACAAATAGCTTTTCGTCTCGCTTTCTGGTTCAGTTAAGTGCGTGTGGAAGTTTTTTTTACGATAGGGTCATGTATAAAATAAAGAAATAGGATGATAACAAATGAATAAATAGAATGTAAAAGTGAAGTAAAAAACTCATTCCTATAAATAAAAATGAATCTCTCGAGGAGAGTCCAGGAGGTAGATGCGTTTGAAATGACTCATCTTTGAGTTATTTTTAGACCTATTTGAAAGAACGTCAAGCGGACCACTACAGCTGTATATCATTTATTTCTTCTGCAAATTTAACATGTATCGCTTGATATGCACCGAGAGTAAATGCAAATATCATCAGTATGATCAGACCTTTATATCTTAGTTAATAGTTCCCCTGACCGCGCACTACAGAATTGAAAGCGGAAATTTAAACCAAGAAAAATGTTGGTATTTTTAAAAACGTCTTATAACGATCTTTTATTCAGTCAGGCTGGGTAATTTAACTCGTCTCTTCTAAATCGAAAAAATAGAAATCATGCGTAAGTACGTTATTTTGTCTGTTATCGTTTTTTTGGCACATGGATACTTTTAAAACAGGAGCTCGCGTAAACAGGTTTGAACTGTTGCAAACAATTCGCCCAGTGCTGTACGTGATCAAAACAAAATCATATCAATATCTGTCAGTATAGCGCAAAGATATTGATAGCGGTTTATATTTACGAGCTCGTTGTCAGTTTTTGCGAGAATTCTTAGGATGTTGACAAATGTATGTTAATGGCAAATAAAAAAAAACACCGGTAAATAAATGGCTGCATGTATCTATTTTAAGAAATGATATCGGGTAAGAAGGTTCCAGGTTTTGATCCTAGTCCAAAGTGGTGCAGTCCACTCCATTCCTTCCCGAGAATCAGTGATAAGGTTAAAATGGTAATATAGCTGACTGATAAACAGTTCAGTGATTCAAATCACATAATTGATTATAAAATGTACAAACATGTTTGTCCTGTGACTAACATCGATGTTAACAGAAATTACACTCAAGTTTGCATTGCGGAGTTGAATTCAGCAGGATTGTTGTAGAAAAGCCTGGAGAACTGGTGTGCAGAAAGCCAGGGAAATAGGAAAGGTCTAGTAAAATTTCGGGCATGCCGAACATCCAAAATTTTTGAAATGGTTCACTGGTTAAGTAAGACCAGTAATATTTAGGCTGGGATTAAAAGGCCTGAGCAATAGCACGTAGTTTGTACGGTCCCGACTGGCATGGCCATGGGCTACTTAAATTTCTTTCGTTTATACACTTCAGACTTGCACGGTTTTTGAGTGGTTCAATTGCCAGAATTACAACTGTACGGGCGCTTACTTTAGAGATCGGCGACGTTTACATGTAAAACTGCTCTCTTCTGTGGGAAATACAGCTAGGAAATTATTTATAAAACGTGCGGTAAACCTGAAGCCAATAAAGCACACGAAATCGCGGATTTCGTGTACATTTCCTTAATCCGCAGGACATACACACGAGTGGCTCTATTGAAATATCGTTTTAAAAAAGACAGTGTGAAAATATATATAAAAAAAAAGGGCGATGGCACTGCTCCTCGAATATAATTTACGTCTTCATTCCCCTCACTTCACTGAAACTACAACATAGGTAACATAAAAGCGTCGCATCTATCCCAACCACCCTGTGTACACCTCAAAGGTTTCCGTGTGTCAAGGCTCTTGAACTCCGCTTAGCTTTTATACCCGGGCACTGCTGTTGCTATTTTAGTCATCTCCATATATGGATGTGAAATACTCCGTATTGGTTCCTCTTGATCGATTGTTTGATTGAATGTGACCTGGAACCAATAAGATGACAGTTAAAAAAGGCAAATGACTTCTCACAAGAAACCGCTTATTTGCCTGTGTGCAGTGAACCAGGACATGCTTGTAACGTGCATAGCTGAGGTTGAAAAATGTCTTCGGTTGTCGATCCACTGCTTTCTACTGTAACTTTGGATTTATTGCGCCCTAAGGAGACCTTAGGAAATCCTGAAGATCACTTCAGAAAGGTAAGACCAAGGTTGTTACTAGGGGAGTTCATAGAACATACCTTGCGTGATGTGTTTGTAGAACATCTCATGACATGCATGTTACTAGCTAGAGTAGTCAATTCAAAAATCTAAAACGTTTTGCTGAATTCTGCCCATACTAACAAATTGTTTATTATTTTTTAGCTCTGGTTCGATATCGACAGCTTGAATTTTTCACAGTTCAGTGGTAAAGTGGATATTTTCGATGAAGGTGGTGCATTTGACTCGGAAAGCTCGCTAGATTCCGACTATGAGCTGAACTACAACGAGAGATATTTCTGTCAAGAAGATCTAATCGAAAGCAAGCTTAAAGACACAGCCTTGCTGTTTGAATTGCCCTACCAACAGGATGGTATTTGTTTGGATTTGCGACCGAGCAGTCCTGATAATCTATCGAGCTCGACGAGTGAACGATCGTCGATATCTTCCGACATTGAAATTCAGCTGGACAGCTTGGAGCAGTCGGAGTCTCTCACGTGTACAGAGGTGGAAATGAAGCCTGTTAGCAGAATAGATTCACCGCCAATCGTAAAACAAACCTCCGAGGGGACACAGACCGACGACAACGATAGCTATAGAGAATCTGTGAACTCTGACTCATTGACTAAACTGGCCAAGACAAAGCTGATCATAGAAGCTTCTCCAAACAACTCGAAGGCAAACTCGAATTCATTAAAAGGGACCATCGCTTTAAATGCAAATGAAGCAAAGGATTTAGAAACTGCAACTGTGCAGTTACCGAAAGGAAAGAAAACATTGGCAAGGACTCATAAATGTACATTTGAGGGCTGCAACAAATCTTACACTAAAAGCTCGCATCTAAAAGCCCATCAACGAACCCACACTGGGGAAAAACCGTACCAGTGTAACTGGAAAGACTGTGGATGGCGGTTTGCAAGGTCAGACGAACTAACACGACATTATCGGAAGCATACAGGAATTAAGCCTTTCAAATGCACTACTTGTGACCGGAGTTTCTCCCGCTCCGATCATCTATCACTGCATATGAAAAGACATTACTAATGCAGTGCTGCTGTGGAATGTTACTCTTTACCTAGCGTCTTTAATGTGGAGCTGCGTGTGCAGTGTGTAGAGTTATTTCAAGGCATATGGTATCTGCATTATTATTTACAATTTTATTAGATATCAACAAAGTCCCCAAGAAAAGACAGCTTAAAATATGGGTTCCAAGAACGTTTAATAATTGAGTTAGCACAAAAAGAGAGGAAAAAACTTATTATTAAGGTGGTAAATGCCACTTATAAATGTGTACATTACATGGAGAAAACTGAAATAAATGCAAAGCATTAATATGATTTTTTGTTGTTTGTTTCTTGTTCTGCAATGTGAATAGTTATTTTTGTTTACAAAACAGCCCCAGGGTTCAATACTAAAAGAGATATTAACATGCCCTTGGGTCACCATGTTTAAGTGCCTTTCCTCTTCTCTAGCTCTGTTTTTCTGATGAACCAAGTGCCTATGATCATGACAAGCATGCATTTTTTACTATGGCCATTTGTTACAACCCGTACACCAATGCTGAGGCTACAGAAAAGTTTGCACCTTATTTTATTGATCTGCCTACAACTGGCTATGGCAGAAATGTCTTAAAAGCTATATATAGCTAGTAGGTTAAATACCATGTCATGTCAGGAGAGGTTTCTTGGTTGCCTTATGTGCTGGTAGGTGAATAAGGACAACCTTTAATTTGCTCAAAACAATCCACTTTCCTATCATGTATGTGTGAGGATTATCATATGCATGCTTCACCCTCTGGGTTAGACAAGGCAACCAGGAATTCTCTGCTTACATGGAGTATGTATTCCATCTGTAGGGAAAACAAAAGCTTTCTCAATTCCAGCTTTTTCTTAAAACAACAAAATAATGTACAGTCAAGTTTTAACCTTCCGGACACCTTTCTGTTACAACACCTGTGTCATAACAGACGTGCACTGATTACTAGTCCTTTGGGTAAGGGTAATAAATTACTGACAAACTGTCTTTAAGTTCCCCACTGTTATGGACACCAAATCTTAATTGGTCCAGACCAATGGTGTTCATTATAATGAACTCACCTGTGCTTACAGTTTATCTGCTAATTAGGGTTCAAGATTCAAGATACAGTACTACATCCAAGACAAAAAAACTCAGCTTTTATGCAAATTATTATGATCTACCAGTGAGCTACAAAGGAAAGCCTGTGATAATGTATATGTGAAATATACATAGGAATTGTGGGTAAAAAAAAACAAACAAAAAATTATGTGTTTAAGGAAAGAAAAAGTTGAGACTCAGCTCCATTAGGACAATAAATAATCGTTTTATAAGCTGGTTTATTAAAAGTTGAAAAATTTAACCTTGGCCAGTTAACCTTCATGTTTTGTTTACGTAGTCATCTGATATTAACCCATTTAGTGATGCTGAATTATAATTTTCATCAAATCATTTTTTTTAATCTCTTGGGTGTTTGCATGGGCTCTGAGGCTGATGTAAAAATAATATAACCTGAGCTTTTTTCATTATTAGTGTCCTAACCAGCGAATAACAAAAGATTTCTATTTTTCACTAGGCACTGACCCAAGAAGTCCAAAGTTTAAGCCTTTTTAATGACTTTCATCCTCCTATTGTATTTAAAGCTGCACATGACACTGTCACAGACTTACACTTGCACTTAGTTTGCTCGTTTAATGCTATAAGAAAACTGAGGTGCCACAAACTGGTCACATTGGCAGCATCAGTATCTTATCGATCCACCACTGTGAAAAAAAGCACACAGTTTGAAATGAAGCATGGCCTCACAACTCCTCACCGTAAGTCCAAAATCCATAGTCCAATCCAAGGTCTAGTCTTTAGATTATGGTCTAACGAAAGTCATCACAAATATTAGGCCATTTCCGACTAACCTCCCTATCAAAGCGAGGCTAGGCGCACAACCTTTTTAAATTTTCATATAAAAATGAGTTATCATTCACATGCAAAGTATGATCCGCCGGGTGAGTGTAATCCCTATCAGGTGTATGATGACTTTCGCTAAGGTTGTCGAAACGTAAGTCAATGCCAGATGTATGATGACTTTCGCTCAGGTTCTCGAAACGTAAGTCACTGTCACCACAGAGGCGGCGGAACAGGTGGCGGTGGCGGGGGGAGGCAGGGAGGGCTGCCCTCCCCAAACGAAAATTTGGGGGAGCTCACCACCTTTTTGGTGTCGAAAATATCGCTTGGTTTGGCAAAATATTCAGTCTCGTGATCGTTTTATCAGGATAGCGCTTGGCGAAATAGTATGTTGTAGGACTTTTTTTGAACAACTCCAGCACCATTCAATGCTCTTCTTGAAGACTCCGTTGTGCTTCTGCAGAAGAGGGAGCTTAAGCAACCACGACGGCAACACCAAGGAAAGCGTCACTTTAAGTCTGACTTCCAAATATTTCAATCTTCTTCGCGATAGTTTGAACTCGTTCAATCTGTCTAATGTAGCCGAACAATCCGGTAGCTGACTATGTAAGGACGGCGTCACAGTTCAGGTAGAAAAAAGAAGATTCACTGTCATGTGTTTACGTTCTACATAAAACCTTGAATTTGGTCATTTCACGTTGTTGTTGTGCAGAGGACGGCAAAGAAATGTACCAAAATCTGTATCGCACGTGCAGAGTCATTGTTTTTGCTAATTAAGCCGTTGTGTGTGCTTAAGGCCGCGGGTGACAAGCTGCTCATGAATAAATTTATAAGGCAAAATTTTGGTGGAGGTCTTACGCTAAGAAACATTATATCTTGAACCTTTGGGAGCCGATTCCGTTGAAACTTAACAGAGAGCTAGGGCAATGGTGAACGTGCGACAAGGTTTTTTTTGGTTTGATAGATTGCGCTTCTTTGCGATACTATGAGCTCCCAAAGTTAGGATTTTGTAAGACGCGACTCCGTGTCCAAGTTTTCTCCTCGTGGAGAAGACAACACTTCTTGATTTTACCACTCATTGATCAGTTAAAACCTCTATTGTGTCACAACAGAAGCCGATTATGGGATTTGGAGTTCCATTGGTAAGCTTTTAAATGAGTAAAATCGTCTATGTTTAAATTTGAAGCCCTCAGTATTTTGTTAAAAAGCCTGTTCGAAAAAACTGCTTCTGTTGTGACAATCTACAATACACCTAGTTTGTCTACCTGGCGTGTCAGTTCAGGAAATTCTATATTCGGGCTGTATTCTTGGACACAAATTTGGTGGTTTCAGGGCCTCCGAAGGCTTACCGAATAAACGCGAATGGAAATTTTAAAGTTTTAGCAGCTATTGTTCACTGTCCAGAAAAGAACAATACGTTACAATTTAGAGATTGCAGAAGTTTGGTTTGAAGAATACAAGCGTTTCCCAGGCTCTATGTTAGCTATAGGGAGTATTATTGTAGTTTTTGTTTTGTTGGAAAACTTCTAAAAAGTTTCTATTAACGTTTGAACGTAAAAAAAGTCGGACTTCGACGGTTTTTTGTTTATTTAAAAATGCTTAAAAGTCACAGCTCAGTAGCACACGATTTAACGCACGTGCAATTATTGATTCAGAAAATGAAAGTTTTACTGAAGAGCCTATTCATGAATATTTCGCGCAATGTCGCTACCATTCGTTGCACTTTGTGCATACGCTTTAAATAAATAAATACTGATGACTTAGGGTGCGTTCTTTTGGGACTATTCCGGAATAGGAATACTCGGAATAGACGGTATTTGTGTTCTTTTGGGAGCTATTCCGTTTTCGGAATGAACGGATCATTCCGTTCATTCTGCTCCCGATAGCAGAATGAACAGAATGAAAGGAATACGGTTTACTCGGAATAGACAGAATACGACGCGTTCTTTTGGGAAATTTTTGGCGGGAAATCCGACGCGGCCGCCCGCGCGTGTGCAGACATAGTGGTTCTCAGGTCACCTCCGCCATGGGTATTCCGTTTCCAGAATTGGCGTTCTTTTCGAAATTGAAATTCCGTGTATTCTGTTATTCCTAAACCGGAATAAGAATAACCAGAATAGTCCCAAAAGAATGCACCCTTAGTTTCTCGCCCGCGACCTTAAGTTAGAGTAAGAGATAAGCGACAGTATGGACAGAAGGCCAACGGAGTGCTATCAAGCCTCGATATCGATTCGATAAATTTGACTCTGTGTTTGGTCTTGAACTTGGCCGGCTATCTTCTATTTCAAATAGAAGTGGAGCTGCAGAGCAGCTTTCTAGGGCACTGCAGGGGAATTCGAAAGATACGACTCTGCAAGAACACATAAATATATCCGCAAACGGAAATGTAAGTAACCGTTGCGGGGGGTTTAACAAGGGCGTAAGTTACGTATGGTGAGTTATCCGGTGAGTTAATTACAGGTGAGTTGCCAAATCTTGAAATTTCAATATTTGTCATGCAGAATATTGAAATTTCAAGATTTGACATGCAGAATATTGAAATTTCAAGATTTGACATGCAGAATATTGAAATTTCAAGATTTGACATGCAGAATATTGAAATTTCAAGATTTGGCATGCAGAATCTTGAAATTTCAATATTTGACATGCAGAATATTGAAATTTCAATATTTGGCATGCAGAATATTGAAATTTCAATATTTGGCATGCAGAATCTTGAAATTTCAATATTTGACATGCAGAATCTTGAAATTTCAAGATTTGGCATGCAGAATCTTGAAATTTCAATATTTGACATGCAGAATATTGAAATTTCAATATTCTGCATGTCAAATATTGAAATTTCAAGATTTGACATGCAGAATCGTGAAATTTCAAGATTTGGCATGCAGAATCGTGAAATTTCAAGATTTGACATGCAGAATCTTGAAAGTTTAAGATTTGACATACAGAATCTTGAAATTCAAGATTTGGCATGCATAATCGTGAAATTTCAACACTTGACATGCAGAATCTTGAAATTTCATGATTTGTCATACAGAATCTTGAAGTTTCAAGATTAAACGTGCAGATTCTTGAAAGTTCAAGATTTGACATGCAGAATCTTGAATTTCAACTTGACGTCCAAATTAATTTGACAAGTGTACTATATCTGTCTGTTCTTGCCTGTACATATTGGCATACACAAACACGCAGTCGATAGACTTGCTAAGAATAGGAGGAAAGATATAAAGCTCCTAGACACGAAACTCTTAGTTTCAAGAGGAGCTCACTCACACATGTTTGACTGAAGCAGAGTTCAGCCATCTAATACATGTTACATAGCTAGAAAGAAGCTACAACTTCAGTTTCATGACGAGAAGGGTCTATAGATCACACTCCGTGATGCGAAACACAACATCCTGCGACAGAATTACACAAATAAGCTGGGCCCAGCGTTACAAACATCAGCAGGGAAATTAACTCATCACGTTGCAGATAATATTTCAGATCCTTTATTGTCACAACTACAAACATGAGAGGCTGTAAAACAGTATCATGTTCCTAAACGAGCCAAACTCAACGTACCTAGTATGCCGAAAGCGGCATAGAAACCACATTTAGTCGCTTAAAAAATGATCCGAGGTCAAATTTAACTGAGAATAACAAACCGTGCGCGCAAGCAGCAAGAATCCAACGGTTATCAGTAAACGATCGTTATGTCCTCGAGATCAAAGTCTAAAAATGCGACATTTAAGTTGAAATGGCTCAATTCAGTAACCATTTAAAAATCCTCCTTACTAAACCCACTACAAGAATACAAGAAGCAAAATTGGTCGAAAGACCGAGACATGTAAGGCGAAGTGTACGAAAACGTGAAGTAGGAGTCGTGCAGGCCTCTCAACCCCATTTTATAACTGTGAAATCCTAAATAACACACTCGAACAAAGACTACCACGTGCAGAAAGTAGTCCAGTACCTCTTGTGAACCTCTAATTTCAGAGGCATTCTAAAACAATATTGCTCATTGTCTTCAGGGATAGGGGCATTGTTTGTGCCCTTATCTTATTGTTCTTATGGCCAATCATGTGAGATGTTCAATGAGGTGCTGGTCTTCCTGCAGAAAGAACAACGTGTCAGAAAGAAATGCCAAAGGCTTGCCAAATCATGAAATTTCAAGATTCTGCATGTCAAATCTCGAAATTTCAATATTCTGCATGCCAAATATTGAAATTTCAATATTCTGCATGTCAAATCTTGAAATTTCAATATTCTGCATGTCAAATCTTGAAATTTCAATATTCTGCATGCCAAATATTGAAATTTCAATATTCTGCATGCCAAATCTTGAAATTTCAAGATTCTGCATGCCAAATATTGAAATTTCAATATTCTGCATGTCAAATCTTGAAATTTCAAGATTCTGCATGCCAAATCTTGAAATTTCAAGATTCTGCATGCCAAATATTGAAATTTCAATATTCTGCATGCCAAATATTGAAATTTCAAGATTCTGCATGTCAAATATTGAAATTTCAAGATTCTGCATGCCAAATCTTGAAATTTCAAGATTCTGCATGCCAAATATTGAAATTTCAATGTTCTGCATGTCAAATCTTGAAATTTCAAGATTTGGTAACTCACCCGTAATTAACTCACCGTGATAACTCACGATAAATAACTCACCAGATTGGCGGACCCCGTTGCGGGAAACACAGATGTACATTACGTTTCCGCAACTGCGGCTCTGCGGAAACGCATTCCTTAAACTCACGAATCCGCAACGTTTAAGCAGTCACGGAAACTCTGATATCCATCGTGTTTCCGCGACTCGTAAATTCGACGGACACACAACTATCCGCTGGATTTCCGAAGAGTAAATGAAACGATAAATCACGTATCCACAAGGTTAACGCAGTTACGGAAACTCTTAAAAGCCGTTATGTTTCCACGATTTGTAAATTTGACAGACACACAATTATCCGCTGGATTTTTCGAAGGGTACATCATTCACTGGGAAGTTCAAGTTGGGATAAGAAGGGATTTGATTTCTCTTGTAAATCACAGATACCCCTAATAAAAAAAAAGACATAGTTGGGAATACCCTGCTAATGAGGATGCATTCGTCAACTTGCGGTATACCCCTCGGAATTAACCAACGAAGCGACTCGTACACAACTTTTAGCAGTGGAAGCTGCATTAACAAACGTCTTTAGATCTACAGCATTTAAGTGGATTACGTTTTATTTTCACTATCTGTACAGAGAATGTCTTTAGATCTACAGCATTTAAGTGGATTACGTTTTATTTTCACTATCTGTACAGAGAATGTCCTATTATGGTAACAGTCTTAGCACAGCCCACACAAAGATGGGCGGCCCTACTTTTATCAATGAAAAAGAAGTTCACATACTCGAAAAAAAATATTATAGTGCTGAACTTTGAACAAAAGTGCGACGGAGACTATTACTATAAGCATTTAACTTGATTCTTACAAATGTCCAATCTGAGCTCATTGACAAAAGCACCATTATTTCCACTCGAAGATGGACAAACGGTCTTGGCACAGCCCACTCAAAGACGGGCGGCCCTACGTTTGTCAATGAAAAAGTGGTTCACATACTCAAAAAAATAATGTAGTGCTGAACTCTGAAACAAAAGAGCAACGGAGACTATGACTATATGCATTTAAATTGATTCTTACAAATGTCCAATCTGAGATCATTGACAAAAGCACCATTATTTCCACTCGAAGATTGACAAACGGTCTTGGCACAGCCCACTCAAAGATGGGCGGCCCTACTTTTGTCAATGAAAAAGTGGTTCACAAACTCGAAAAAATAATGTAGTACTGAACTTTGAAACAAAAGTGTGACAGACTATCACTATAGGAATTTAAATTGATTCTTACAAATATCCAATCTGAGATAATTGACAAACGCACCATTATTTCCACTCGAAGATGGACAAACGGTCTTGGCACAGCCCACTCAACGATGGGCGGCCCTACTTTTGTCAATGAAAAAGTGGTTCACAAACTCGAAAAAAAAAATAATGCAGTGCTGAACTTTGAAAGGAAAGTGCGACAGACTATCACTATAGGCATTTAAATTGATTCTTACAAATATCCAATCTGAGCTCATTGACAAAAGCACCATTATTTCCACTCGAAGATGGACAAACGGTCCTGGCACAGCCCACTCAAAGATGGGCGGCCCTACTTTTGTCAATGGAAAAGTAGTTCACATACTCGAAAAAATAATATAGCACTGAACTTTAAAACAAAAGAGCAACGGAGACTATAATTATATGCATTTAAATTGATTCTTACAAAAATCCAATCTGAGCTCATTGACAAAAGCACCATTATTTCCACTCGAAGATGGACAGACGGTCTTGGCACAGCCCACTCAAAGATGGGCAGCCCTACTTTTGTCAATCAAAAAGTGGTTCACAAACTCAAAAAAAAATAATGTAGTGCTGAACTTTCTATAGGCATTTAAAGATGGGCGGCCCTACCTTTGTCAATGAAAAAGTGGTTCACAAACTCGAAAAAAAAAAATAATGTAGTGCTGAACTTTGAAAGGAAAGTGCGACAGACTATCACTATAGGCATTTAAATTGATTCTTACAAATATCGAATCTGAGCTCATTGACAAAAGCACCATTATTTTCACTCGAAGATGGACAAACGGTCCTGGCACAGCCCACTCAAAGATGGGCGGCCCTACTTTTGTCAATGGAAAAGTAGTTCATATACTCGAAAAAATAACATAGCGCTGAACTTTAAAACAAAAGAGCAACGGAGACTATAATTATATGCATTTAAATTGATTCTTACAAAAATCCAATCTGAGCTCATTGACAAAAGCACCATTATTTCCACTCGAAGATGGACAAACGGTCTTGGCACAGCCCACTCAAAGATGGGCAGCCCTACTTTTGTCAAATTATGAAAAAGTGGTTCACAAACTCGAAAAAAAAAATAATGTAGTGCTGAACTTTGAAACAAAAGAGCAACGGAGACTATAACTATATGCATTTAAATTGATTCTTACAAATATCCAATCTGAGCTCATTGACAAAAGCACCATTATTTCCACTCGAAGATGGACAAACAGTCTTGGCACAGCCTACTCAAAGATGGGCGGCCCTACTTTTGTCAATGGAAAAGTAGTCCACATACTCGAAAAAATAATATAGCGCTGAACTTTAAAACAAAAGAGCAACGGAGACTATAACTATATGCATTTAAATTGATTCTTACAAATATCCAATCTGAGATTATTGACAAAAGCACCATTATTTCCACTCGAAGATGGACAAACGGTCTTGGCACAGCCCACTCAAAGATGGGCGGCCCTACTTTTGTCAATGAAAAAGTGGTTCACATACTCAAGAAACAAAAAAATATATATTGCTGAACTTAGCGGCAGTCCACTAGCCAAAGACTTACAAGTCAAAATTGGGTTTCGTCTACATCGCAGGAATAATCGAGAACCAGAGTGGTGTTTGACAAGGACAGATGTTTAAAAGATAATAAATAATTTAGGGCTTGGCTACCAGGCTTTAGTAGCCCACGGATCACGTGAATGAACCGTTAAGGTTGAGCACTAGATACATGTGGCAATTAACACTGTTCAGTTGGTGAGACATTTAAGGCCAGCACACACGAGGGGATTAGTTTCATGGACTTTTTTCAGGGACCAGTCCCCTCGTGAGTGCCTACCTTTATGTCATGTACTAAATTTACAAAGTGTATGGTGGATCATGGCAGCTTTCTTCCATCTTCTATCTGCAAAATGCATTTTGTAGATACAAAAAAAATTACAAAGCCTGGTGGATATTCATACATAAAAACAAAATGTGGCTGACAAAGCTAGAGTTCCCTCAACAATGGATATCTTTGAGGTGCGCAAATTACTGTATCTTCCCAGCGGCTAAGTGCACATCATTGGCTGGAGAATACAGGACGCCCTGGAAGATTATGAATGGATATGGTGTTGTTTTCCTCTCTGTCACTTATTTGGGACTGGTTTCTTCCTGTTGAAGAAACAATCAAGAACGTAAGAACAAAAACAATAATAAAAATAAAGTAAAGCAATTAACAAATTAATTTAATTAGCATCTTGTGATCTTGGATGTTTATGTAAAGATGGACACTTGCGATTGTGGATACTTTCGGGGAGACAAAACATTTGATGTTCATGCAGCATCTTCACTACAACAGTTTGGCAAAAAAAAAACATGATGTACTCAAGAACAACAGCAGAAAAACAAGAACAACAGCAGAAAAAGCATGAACAACAAGAACAACAGCAGAAAAACAAGTACATCTGGGGTCTAGAATAGAAGCTGCACGAAACTGTTTTCGGTTGGACTGTTTGCATCCTCATTTCTGTAGTCTGCATTGTATTCAGTTGAAACTCTGAGCAAATATTTTACAAGGAACAATCTTCATTAAATGACTACTATGAAAAGTTAGTGAGAACTGTCCCCTTCCAGAATAGCTTATTTCAGACCATAAGTTTGGTTTATCTCTGAATTTGACTGCTATGCTAATAGTTGACCTTCAAGTTCATGTACTTACTGTTACACATTTGTGAAGAGTGAATGAGCATAACCAACGTACACTTACAGAGATAAACTCCACAAATCCATTGTGTTTGCATGTTACAGCCTTTGCCAATAGCAGTGGTACTATTGCTATTGTCACCTCAGCTTTTTCTCCTGAAACAAACAACAGCAGTAGTTAGTGGTGGGTTGTGTGTCTCTTAGATTTGTTTTGTCCTTTTTTCCTATCTTTTTATTCTTTTGTCTCAGCTGGTCATTGATTATAAAGTTACCATATGCAGTTCAGTTTGCAACCACTAGGCAGTTCAAAGAAAAAATATGGCAGCAATAGCATGCAGCAGCACGAGCCATTACTTAATATCTCACATTGTGAAATTAAATGTGTAAACAATTAAAAACAAAGCCTTAACCCATATTCAATCAGTGTGAATGTGATCACTCGCACTGGTACAGCAGCTTAAAGAGCTAACAAAAATGCTGTCACTTGCAAACTGTACCAAGCATAAAGATCTTACATTATGGAAATATATGTTAGAGTACAAACATGATACACTGTAAGGCAAAACCCATAATCAACTGTGATCAGTGTGAATGTGGTCACTCACAATGGTACAACAGCTTGAAGATCTAACAAAAAAGGCGTCACTCGCAAACTGTACCAAGCGTAAAGACTTCGCATTATGAAATTAATGTGTAAACATGATAATTCAAAACAAAGAAAATATATTGAAATTTTGATCAAAATGTGTAGGCCCCCAGAAATCAGCCATGAATGAGGGTCCTGAAGGAGGGGGGCGTCAAGAAAGGCGTTATCAAAGGAGAGGCGCTAAGGCTTCGTAAAAAATCTCCCCGAAAGCAATATTTGAGGAAAAATTCTTCGAATTACACCTGAATGATAGAAGGTACCCAGCTAGTGTTGTTAAAAAAACACCTCCCAGAAGTAAAATTCTTAGACAGAAAATCAGCACTAATACAGAAAACAAAGCTGCATGTGAGAAAAATTAATACTACTCTTTGTTATCCAATACCACCTGGCATTGCCTAGCCTAAAGTATATACTGATGGGGAAATGGCACAAAGTGAAAACTGCAGGAAAAAATACAGGGCCATGTTTTTGCAATAATTTGAAGACCACATGCAAAAATTCAAGCACGTCTGGAAAAAAAAGAATTTATGCAAATTTTCCACTTCGCATAGTTTTTGACTGGACCCTTCAATTAGTACAGAATCAGCCACATCTGAATTTAAGAAACTCTTTAAGAAGCCTCCCCTCATGTACATGTAATACTAAAAAGAAAGTACAAGCTAAGCTACATGTATGAAGGCCTTTTTAGAAATATCATTCCACGGCTGTGCTCTAAGAAGTGGTGCCCAAAGGCCCCACAACTGTGAATTCTGGGGTGCGCAGCCCTTAAGCATTATGCAAAAATGAGTTTTTCTAGTCGCCCACAGACAAAAGTTAGTAGCCTGAGGCACAGAGCACAGCCCTGCATTCACGAACTGTGGGAACTGTGCAGGCCCCTCAATGTTGCTGTTCAATTTTATCCTTGGTTCATTATCAACATTACTATACACATAAACAAAGGATAACAAGAATTGAACCAAGGATAAAATTGCCACAACATCAACACTTTTTAACCCGTATCTGCCATTTTAAATAAGCTAATCGAAGTCATGGTTTGACCTGTTAGGCACATAGAGTCATATAGAGGGAACGTCTAACGCTGTGCAACCAAGTAGCTGATTTCAATAAATGCAGTTTAAAGTCAATGCTAAAATCAGTTCACAACTACATTTGTTTGATATCTGTTGATTTGCAAAAAATTAATTTTTAGGTATTGTTAAAGACTATTTTGTTGCATTTTTGTGCATTTAAGGGACTTAACAAGGGTTTCAAATGGTTTGTAGATTCTGTTTTTCAATAGGACATCTTTCCCATTCCCATTATATGCTACTTTTTTCCCAGTCCCAGTGCCTCAAATCCCAGCTCCCATTTTTACCCCTTCAGGATCCTCATAAATATTATGTACCTTTCAAATTGAAGCTTCAACATCCTCCCCCCACCCCCCCGGGCATTTGACTGTGCATCGTGCTCAAGGAGGGGGAATTTGAACATTGCCTTGGAAGGGTGGGGAATTTGATCCGGATTTATCTCTTATTGTAGTGTAATACGCGAGTGAGTTTTTTCGGTTTATGCAGGGTATGACGGATTTACAAGGTAGAAATTTGCCTTTGTTTGCGAATAAGTCTTTCAAAAGGGTCTTTGAAAGAAGTTTGAAGGTGTCATAAGGACAGATCTCTCTCTGAAAGCGTGAACAGTGTTTGATTAAAGACGAAATTTGCCTTTGAGGAGAGGTATTTCAGTACTACATGTAATTGGTGGGGTATTTGAATGGCTTTTTTGCCCCGAGGGGAGGGAATTTGAACAAGCCAATCTTCAAAAGTTCAAATGCCCGGGGGATTGCCCAGAGGGGGGTGTTGAAGCTTCAATTTGACTGGTATCTGACCGTAGCTGTACATTACTTTTGAAGTCCCTAAGAAAATAATGTCATCAAGAACACTTCAAGTGCGGAGGACTTCGCTCAAACGTAGTAAATATCAAACAAGGCAAGAATATTTGGATATATCAAAGCCTAAGCTTACGTTGTACAGTCTAAACTTAAGCTTACCTTGGCAATCGCAACAGGAACCATGTGCCATCAAATATGGCGGCCAAACTTGACTCGATGAAGCTTGATTAATGGCAGAAAAACATTCCCACCGATCGTCAATCCGGTGTAAGGAGATTGTATGCATCTAAGCAGACACCGTGAAGCAAGAAGAAGGAATAGTTCACAAGCCATCTCTCCAAAGCGACAGAAGTTTATCCTTCAAATCTTGAATGCCACCGAAGGTCGTTGAAAATAGGCGCCAAAATGCGAAAAGCACGTCGGGAAGGGAACTACTTTGCGCATGATCAATTCGTACCCAAGGTCACTCGGTCAAACCGGCCAGCCAGCGGGGAACCGACGAGAACCCGCGAGAAAATGAAAATGCAAACCGCTTTTCGAATAATATAATTTGGTGGTACATCACAAAAATAGCAATATCAGTACTCTAATTGTAAAACAAATTTCCTCGATTGGCAAACTTGCGGTAAATTTATTTTTTCGTCCAGTGCTAGATTTATTCTTTACTCAACATATTGAGTAAAATACACATTTTACTCAAGAGTCAGTTAAACTCATTTTCAAAAATACTTTTTTTGCCGTGTACTTGCGAAGAACCTTCATGAGGTTCTCCAGCTTTATTTTGAAAACTATTATATGGCCATGGGTTAAATGGAGTCCGAATTGGAGAGTATATCAGTTTAAACTGTGCGTATCTCAGAGTACCAGGAATGGAAAACCGCCAAGTTTCCGTTCGAATCCGTTTGCGGAACCCAAGGAAAAAAACCTTGCTCGTTTCAGCCAACGGAAACGCTGCGGCAACGCGGTGGAAACATTTTAAACGTTTCAGCTAACGGAAACGCTGCGGAAACGCCGAACATTCTCACCATTCTTCTCTTACACGTTTCCCGTCGTAACCGATCTGCGGAAACGTAACGGAAATGTCAACTGTCAGGTTTCCGTCAATTTTCCGAATTACGGAAACGCCTTATTTCACCCTGTGGAAGCTATTACAGTGGAACCTCGATTTAACGAACCTCTATGTAACGAAGTCCTCGGTATAACGAACAATATTTTTCAGCCCAGTAATAGTGTAATGTATGGAAAAGAACCTCGATATAACGAACCCTTGATATAACGAACCAATTTCCCCAGTCCCTTGGCACTTCGTTAAATAGAGGTTCCACTGTACTGCTGCAAATCTAGCCAAGAATCACTATACACGACTGCGCACAAAGACAGAGTTCAATAAATTTTACAAGTCATGTGTCTCCTTTCAGAGGGCAAGTCTGGCGAACCAGTGCTGCCACGATACAGGAGAGCCCCTGCCAGGCTTGATGACTGAACTGCTCCTCGTCGGTTTGAATGTCCTAAGGATTGTTATAGAGTACAATACTACACTGTTTTTTTTATAAGAACGCGTACAATTTGGCTGAGCCTGAGGATGTTCTAAGTTTAGCCCATACATTTTCTTAAACTTTGGGGCAAATCTCAGCCTCAACGTTCTCTTAAAAATGGTTCTTATAAAATAAAAAGAGTGTATGAAGCCTGCGACAAAGTTAAAACGCAATTAGAAAGCGGATTCAATCAAGCCAAGTTAAGGCCAGTCGCTAACTTGTAGAAACTTCTTGTGGGCGCAGCAAACAGCGACGATTTCAGCGAGCATTTGGAAGAGCTGCAAAGGTCTTACTTTAGAACTGACATGGGCACCAGCTTCACCTCGTACATTATGCGGTGAGAACTGTGCTGCCCGAAGTACGTCAGGTTACAAATATAGGAACCACTTACGAAGCTTTCAACAAACCTCCTGTCGCCAAAACGCTACTAGGAGAGGTCCGCAAGTCTGTATTTGACATTACCTGTGGTATCGGCGACTTCAGAGCGTACATTTTCTGCTCTCCGACGACTCAAGAACTACCAAAGAAGCACCATGAAGCGGGATCGTCTGAACAACTGCCTGCTTATGGATTGTTTCAAAGCGATTACGGACACACTGGGTACTGTTAAGGTTGCAAAGAGGTTTGCTTGTGCCAACGAACTACGCAAAGGACATTTTGGGAAATTTGCGTATGGGTATGCGCTTGGCTTGGTGTATGAGCCCCCCTCCCCCCCCCCCCACGTTTCAAAACGTTCCGCCGCCTCTGCACCACAAACAGTCCTTCTCAGGACTCAAGACTACACTCACCCGGACGATCATACGTCACCGCCTTATGATATGACTCCTGGTTTCAAACCATTCACAATGAGACCAATTTTCATATAAAAGAATGGCACCTAGCCTCGCTGTGATAAAAGGTTGATTTCCACTGTTGCGTACTGTTGCGCCCGTACGCACGTAAAATCTACGCAACAGTGGAAACCAACCTTAAGTCAAGACAATTCGGAAACGGCTTATCAAGACGGGCCTACATAGGTACCGTCTTCTAGAGAAGTCGCAGTAGGTTGTTCAAGGTCACTGGACGATTGAATAGGGAAAAAGTTAGGTTAATGATATATGGGGGTACGAGTGGGGACGCAAGAGGTAGATATTTTGACCGTGGTATTTTGGGGGACAGGGTAGGTTAATGCAATTGACGATGGATTGATATGTTGATGATATAAGGGGGTACGAACAAAATAATAATAATAATAGGTCATTTAAAAGGTGAAAACAAATGGGAAAGCTCTGGAAGTCTCGATTCAAATGAACTGGACATTGAAGGGCTCAAAGCTGCTCAAAGGAATGAATTAGTTGTTCCAGGACAAAATATAACTGAGGCATATACTTCGGACCTTGGAGTTCCTGAAGCTTTTTGTAGCCTTTTATAGATAATACTGGAAACACGTTTGTTTCTTATGACCGTGTATTTTTTATGTCTGTCCTCGCACAGAACGTGCCAATTCAGGCATTTGAAATCTATCGAATCTAGTTCTTATAAAGAGGGGGGAAATCGCTAGGTTAATTTCATTGTAATTTTGTCGAATCAACACATTTAGCGGTGACAACAAACTTAGTCTTGAATAACTGATGCCTAAGTTTTGATTTACAATAGAAACCGTTTAGCTCGCGCGAATATACAGGTATCACAATTTTATAAAACGCGCGCTTTTATTATTGTACTGGAAATTACTGAAAATGCAAGGGCTGGAGGAGAATTCAAAGGTTTGACTCTAGCATCTACGGTTTGGCATAAAATTTTTTAAGCGGGTTTTCATTTTTGCGATTTGTTTTGTGTTATGTTTTTTTTTTTTTTGCAATTTCCAAAACAGATCACGCAAAATTTATCTTTGATACCCAATAGAAAAAATCCGTGAATCTAGGTGCCTACAACTGCGTAACTCCAGCTTGTAAGGGCCCGCCTTTGACAAACGACAGGTTTTCTTGTTGACCGAATAAAAAGTGGTCAATGAAAGTGTCACGTAAAATGCTACCATTCCAATTATTCGACAACGAAGAGTCACTTTCTGACTGACTTTCAAATGCCTGTTTATATGCAGTAATCCCTTGGGCTTTTAAACAGGGTATGGAGGTGGGGGGAGGGCTATATTCGAGGGGGTTAAAAGTGGTACAAAGAAAAACGATTCGGAATGAACTGGTAAGAAATAAAATACATTTTTCCATTACTGGTCTTTAATTACGCTCTGAAAGGTCACAGCAAGTCGATAATTCATTTCAATGTTCAGAACAAAAACACTTCAAATAACAGGTTCACAATTGGAACATGAGTTCGACGCAGGAAAAGTGCCGTGTTTCCTCGAATGATCGACCTAGGTACTGATTTTTTTCGAGCCATTGGTTTTGTTTTCGAGGCCAAAAGAGGCCGATAACGCGAGGGATGGCGATTATTGGCCATTATTTGAGGAAGCGATTATTTCTAAGTTTCCTTAAATGGAGTTTTCTAAAAATTGTAACTCACGTTATTCCATGGTATCAAATGTAGCGATTTTTTTTAAAAGAATGCTTTACTTAACAGTGCATCAAGTGTTACAACTGGCAAAATTAAATAAATAATTACAAGGAGAAAAAAAACGAATTAGCACAAAAAGCGAAATGAAAGGAAGCGAAAAGAAAAAAAAAGCGGGCAAGCAAGCAATTAAGGGCAAAAGAAAAAAGAATAAAAGAAAACATCAATACATTTCTGTAATGCTATGGTGCAGAGGTGCTACTGGGTTGAAAGGACCAAGAGGTTTTGTTAGGTTTGTGAAATCATTCTTGGGGGTCAGGTCTGTCATTGCAAGATTGGTAGAAGAGGTTTTCTAAAAACTGTAACCAACGTTATTCCATGGTATCAAGTAGCGAAGTGCAATTTAAAAATTAAAAAAAGAAATACGTGACAATGACATGGCACATGTTGTAACCTAGCCTTTACCACAATAATTAATGCAGCAAAAAGACAAACAAAGACATATCTTTTACGCAGTGGCTATACGCCCGGCAGCCGGGAAGGGTCTCAAGTAGACTAAATGCCCGGCAGCCACCCCACTTCAAGGAGGTGGACATCACCGTTTTTCACTACCATAAGGAACAGCTTACTTCTCCAGGTTAATAAAACGTCTAGAATTTAAACTTAATCACTGTTTTGCCGTTTGGATTTAGCAACTGCAAATTGGTTTCAGTTTCAATTTATGCTAAGGCAAATATTTGATAATTATTATGTAGAAAAAGACCAGTGTTTAGCGAAGTGTTTGGAGGATGGCAAGAGTCATAGTATGCAAGTTAAAAAGTGGAAGCTACCTCCGATTGAAAAAAGCCACAAAATGTTATTTAATTAAACCAGCCACGACGAACAGGGGAGCATTGAGCTGAAGGTAGGCAGGCTTTATTTCAAGATATCTCGATTCTTTTATCACCGGTTAGTCCGTAATAAATCTCCGCAAACCTTAGGCTTAACGGCTTATATAAGCAGCGACGCTAATAAGTGATTGCGTAAGAGAGCGGTGCAAGATTAACCGGAAATTAATTAAAGAGGACATGACACAATAAGCAGAAGTAAACAAGATTTATTTCGTGAAGTAAAGATTTATTTCGTGCTATTACATATATTTTCACCCTTTTCTATTTTTAAATGAACTCCACATACAACGCGTCTGGGCTGCCTGTGGTGGCCCCGAACAATAGCTTGTGAAAAAAAGGAAGGCTTAAATCCATCCAATTAGCAACTTACAACACATGTTATGGTTTCAACGTGCATTTTTTATTTCATTTCCATAGTATTGCTTAGTTACTACAGGTTCTTATCAGATCACAGTACATACAACAGCTCATTAAAATATAATTGAACAAACCCAAAACTGGATTCACACGTTCTGTAATTCGGTAATTCGGCAATCTGGCAACCGCCTCCCTTGCACAGTTTTCAAAAACTTGATATGATTTAATGATTAATGTTCAAAAAGAATCTTAAGTCTACTTGAAAAACAATAATTTTTTTTACTAATAACTCCTATGGGAAGTTCATAAGGATTAGACCGGATTAGGCTCAAATTGTTTATTAATGAAATGGTAATTATGGACTGAAAGTGCATGTGTATGATATGAAAGGCTAAACTTAAGGCGCGGATACACGATGCATCATTGCGCGCAACATTGTTGCACGCAATGTTGCAGATGATGGACACACGCAGAAACAGTTGCACGTGATGGTGCAGAAGTAGGAGCCGATTCTACTTCTGCAACAGTTGCAAGCAACGTTGCGAGCAACAATTTCAAGGGTGGACATACGGTGCAACTTTCACGTTGCGCGTAATGTTGCGCGCAATATTGCACCATGTGTGCGGGCCTTTAGTTTAACTTTAACTTAATTAAGTGAAATTTAACAGCCTCGCAAATTTTATATTAAAATCAAAATTTTCAAAGGAAAAATCCATTTACACTTGAATATTTATAACATTAAAACAACTCCTTTATGTACAGTTTTCAACAATAGACGATTCTCAAAATAGTCAACTCATGTAATTATTTTTTTAGCTGACAAATTTTATCCCTTTACTGATCATTCTAATACATCTACAAAACAAAGCCGTTTAACGTCATCGTGATCTGATTTGGTTCTGTCTGACAATTGACAGGCGGGTATCGAATAAAAATAAGGAGTAAAAGAAGGACGTGTTTACTTCTGGGAATAATACTTATTTCTCAATATTGACCAATATTGGTCTGGTTTTTGAAGTCCTCCTCATACGCCACCCCAAATAGTAAAGACGAAGAAAGAGAGTTCCTGAGTCATTAACCCCGAGTTGACCTTTCCGTTCTTTTCTAGGGAGCTACTCGCTCCTCTTAGTCCGAGCGGACTGATCAAGGCGCTGAGGTCCTAACGTCGGCTAAGAAACGTCGACTAAGAAACGCGAGCAGCTTTGAGGACAAGAAAATCGATAACAGCCTTAATTATTTCTAACCCAGTCGTTCATTTAGGCCGAGGAAAGCTATGCGTTGCAGCAATTTGTCCATATTCATCATAAGAGCTTTTTCTGTTTCCTCGAGTATAGTATTCCCTCCTCGTACCACCATCATAATCTTCAGCCAGGTCATCGTACCCCCTGCTGACCTGGCTACCCTGCTCACTTCTGTAGCCAGCGTCGTTCAGAATTCGTCCTCGAGGCCACATGTCATCTACGGGATGCCTTGGTTCTCTCATTCTCATTTTCTTGAGTACAAACTCAAGTGAGGCTGCTTTATTCGACATAACGGTGCATGACTTCGTCTCCTGCTCAAATCCTCGAGCGGACACTGTAATTTCATAGGAACCTGGTACTAGTAATCGCCAGAAGTCGCCATCGCGTGCTGAGAACATATCATGGCGGCGATTGGCTACCGATATTCTTGCTCCTTCGATTGGCTGACTATCTTCATCTTTAACAAAACCGTGGACGCCAGTGTGAACCTAGCAAAAGAAATTGCATCATCCAGACAACTTACTCACAAGAGGAGTGCTAGACTGCCAGCAGTGCCTCTCTAGATAGTCGATTGGATGCAAGCGAGTGAGCGCGACGCGCGAGGCCTGAAGCGGCGAGCGAAAGGGCTGAGACGAGAACTTGGGAGAGGTTTCCTTGGCCCTTTCGTTCACTCCGGTCTCGCTGAGTTTGGGTTGCTTCTTTGCTCACTCGAGTGATAAGCTCACCAACTCGACTATCCACCGAAAGTGACTGTAGCAGAAATATATTGAAAAACACAAAACTATAAAATAACCCTTTTCAATCCAGCAAGTGCTTAAATTAAAAGTAAAATACGCTAAATAAAAACAGACAGCTTCACTGGAAAGTATATTCAAACATTAGGTCAACCATTTCTGTGATCAATCAGCGTGTACTGATCGAAAACTTGGAAGTATGTTTAGTAGTTAGTAGCTATTGTCCAATCATACCATGCCTTACATCTTCACGTACTTTAAAGATATATGATATTGTTTGAGTATTACCTATTTAGACTAATAAGAAACGTATGCGGTAAGGGATTTTTTACCGAACGCAGAATCCATACCATTCTCATAATAGTCAAGTGCCCGTCATGACAATAACTGAAAGCTATAAGCGTTCTAAAAATCTATGCTTCACCCTCAATACTGTCGATAAGTGTTTAACTCTAAATACTCTCCCACGGAGCATGCCACACCCCTAACGGGAAAGAATTCCACTAATCACATTACCTGTTCTATGTAACTGAGGAGTGCTTCTTTGTTCTCTTGCCAATATTCTGGTAATTCACTGGCATTAGGGAACTTCTGACAGCCGAGCTCTAGCGTAATATCAAAGCAATTCGAGTGTACATAGTTAAAATCTTGCATCCCTCCTGACACGCTAAACCACTTGGCGCCATTAGTTATTCCATCAATGAAATGCTCCCGCGGGATTTCCTTACACTTCCAAGGCGCGTTTGCGAGGTGCATTGTGGGATGCGCCTCTGAATAAGAGCGAGCAAGCTGTCTGAACACGTCATCATCCGGGGTAGCACTGTACACGCTCTGTCCCGAGGGATTATCATCATACGGGTAATTTGCCACGAGTGCACCGCTGTGCAGACTAGCAGATAGCACGAAGGGAATAGAATTGATCCACTTGATGACAGCTCTGGTTTCGGGTTGAGGAGGGCCGTTGGTGCTCGGGAAAAATTGATCGGGAAAATTTCGATTCAAGTCGACACCGTTCGCGTTCGTGCGGCCTGATTTCCATTGGTCGTCGAAAGAAGTGGCGGCCATTTCGTATCCATCGGGGTTCATGCTTGGCATAATATGGATTCTTGTCGTGTCCACGATGTGGGTGACTCTTCTATTCACACCGTAATTTTTACATAAGTACTTAATTAGATGAAGCAGCATCTCTTTTCCTATCGCTTCATCCCCATGCATGTTAGCTACATATTTAAACTCAGGCTCCCCCGGTTCGTGTTTTCCAGGGTTGTTGGAAATTTCCATGACCCATATTTTTCGGTTTTGAACCGAAGTGCCGATGTCGTACAAGCGCGCAATTTTGCTGTACTTTTTAGAATAGTCCTTTAAGAGCCATGTCATTTCTTCATAGTTGTGGTGTCTAAAGCTGCCGTTTTTCTCCAGGATCTCTTCTTTGCCGGACTCGCTTTCTAATCCCTTGAGCGTTGCTTTGGTGATTTCTTCATTGTGTTCCTTGTAGATATCTTTGGCGTCTGCGAGTTTATGTTTGATTTCCTTTATGGCTGCAAATGAATCCGTTTTCCTGCTTTCTTGCCTGGTAGCAAGAGATTGGGATTGGTGTTTGATATCCTTTGCAAAGGAGATTTTCTGAGCTCCTTTTTCGGGTGGTTTTCCCCATGTAGTAAATGCCAAACTTTGGAAAACCAAACACATGGTCAGGAGCCTTAGGTGATCCATCAGTGATGTGCTCCCCCAAAACAACAAAATACAATGAAATGCAACTGAGCGAATCTTTGGTTAACAATCCTTGTTTGTGAGATCAGCATTGGGAGCGGTTAGTAGAGCACCACACCTTAAAAAAACTTTTAGTAATGATGTTCATTTTGCAAATCGCATCATGGTCACCCATAAAGTGCATGATTTAGACAGGATATCGTTTTCTCCTGGTCAAATTCAATTCTATAGCGAAAATGTCTTCACTTCTAAGTATGCAAAATCTCACCGAAAATTATTTTTACCTTAAAAAGAGGTCAAAATGTTTTGTAAGTAAATAGATGTACTAGAATTATAAAGCTTCCTTTTCAAATGCTTTATTTTGGATTTAACCCTTTAAGCCCCAATAGTGACCAGTATCAAATTTCTCCTCACCATATCAATTCATTATCACACATTACAGTCATGAGAATAGGGGAAATGATCACCAAAGATGAATAGTCTTGATGTTTTAAACAAGTTCTCCCAATTAGTACTCAGTGAAATGTTTGAAGACCAGTGAGGAGAATTTGAACAATGATACCGGGGTTTAAAGGGTTAAAGTTGGGATTGTCAGGCCACCTGCTGCGAAGCGACAGGTTATACATGGTACCTGCTTATCAATTTTGGGGCAAAGGACCGTTAGAAAAAAAAAGCACTTTAAACGTACGTTACTTTAAAATAATAATACTTTAAAAATATAGATTGAACGTTAAATGGCTTTTTCTATATTTTGTTAAATTTATTTGTAATGAAATGTCAAGTTTAGACCAACTGGTTCAATCCACGTGATTTGTTGGAAAACCCACATTAGACTTTCTGGGTAGAAAATCAAATAACACCACCGGTAAACCTTGTTTCTTTCTTTTAATAAGATTTAGACAAAATGCCACCAAGCCATTAATAAAACGAAAGAAGCACTCGTTGCGTATGCAAATGAGTAAACACTAAAAATTGTTTGTTTTAAAAGGGATTGTTTACTGCGACCACACCCCGCAATAACAGGGTAAGATCTAAATAAAGTCTCTCAAGGAAATGATAACTTTCGGTTAATGGCATAGTGATCTAACACGAATCTTGGAGTTGGATTTCATGGTTAAAAACTTTTGCCCGCGAGCAGGACTGGATGCACTAGCGACAAACGGTTTTAAGTTCGCTGTTTGGCGGTCAAAGGGGCGCAAAAATGTATCGTTCATGGGCGGCTGCACTCTTCTGTTTAATTCTAACCGCTAACTGCGTAAGCAGCACTCCGTTATTAAGAAAAGTGCTAGACATTTTTCAGGGAGGCATGAAACAAAAAGAATCAGTGCACGAACAGAGCAGGAAAAGTGTTGACATCTTAAATGTGGATGAGTTTAAGCATCACGACTACGAGGAGATGACTTGGTTTTTGAAGTACTTGGCACAGAAGTATTCGAACATTACGAGACTCTATTCCATCGGGTATAGCGTTCAAAACCGAAAGTTATGGGCGATGGAAATTTCAGACAATCCAGGAAAACACGAACCCGGTGAACCAGAAGTGAAGTACATAGGTAACGTTCACGGCAATGAGGCTCTGGGTCGAGAATTGTTGCTACAATTGATCAAGTACCTGTGCGAAAACTATGATAGCGATGCTGCGGTTAAGAACCTTATAGATACAACGGGGATTCATATTCTACCAAGCATGAATCCCGATGGCTATGAAATGGCAGCCGTTCGTGGGAAAGAAAATAAGTTGATTGGTAAAAGAAATGCCCACAGAGTCGACTTGAACCGTAATTTCCCGGATCAGTTCTTTCCCAGTACCAATGGTCCACCGCAGGCCGAGGTAAAGTCGGTGATGGACTGGATCAAGGAGTATCCATTTGTATTGTCTGCGAGTCTGCACAGTGGTTCGTTAGTGGCTGTGTATCCGTATGATGATTCGCCATCAGGACAGAGTCTTTATAGTGCCACTCCTGATGATGATGTGTTCAGACGATTGGCAAAAACATACTCACAGGTACCCTGTAGTTAGCTCAATCGCGAGGCAGACGGTTTGGCGGGTACTTGAGAGAGCGTGGCGCGATAAACACGCAACACGCAACCTTTCCTCTCGCCGTGTGCGTTTGTGTGATCCTGGCTGTCGAATCCCGAAGCAAATTAGAAGAACCAGAGCGCAAATTCAAGACCCTCATTCAATCTTATTTCCATTCAATATTTTTATTGCACAAACTTATCACCTAAGATTATCGAACAAATTAAGAGAGGTGATCCTTTATGACGTTGGAAAAGGTTGTTGACAAGAGGGCCTGACGCTCAGACCTTGTTCTCATTAATCCAAAACAAAAAGAGGTTATTGAAATGGTTCTAAAACCTTGGTCTTCGAAACTGCGGTTTAAATTTTGTTGGGGTTTTTGTTATTTTCAACACGGGGTTATCCAGCAATGCATTTGTCCTAGTTTAGCGAACAACAGTATTGTTAATAGCAATTGTCGGGAATCTCTGGAAAGAATTGAGCTACTTTTAGACGACTTTGATCGGGGATCTTTGTGATATATTCTTTACAAGAAAACGAGTTAGCTTCTCTTTATTTAATTTCCTGCTGTTTGATACTGCAGCTAATGATTCACCATTTGATAGCGGGAGTCAACAAGGGCAACTTCTTGTTCCACAGGCTCATCCCGTGATGCATTTGGCCAACCCTAAGTGGAACTGTACCGACCAGAAAGAAGACCACTTCATAGATGGCATCACGAATGGGGCCAGTTGGTCAAGTCTGTCAGGAGGCATGCAGGACTATAACTATGTCCACTCAAACTGCTTCGAAATAACTCTGGAGCTCGGCTGTGATCGGTTTCCCAAGGCCAGCGACTTGCACAAGTACTGGATCGATAACAAAAGAGCACTGGTCGAACTCATCCAACAGGTGGGAACAATTTCACTACACTAGTCTACAATCCAGGCTACTTAATAGTGAAAACCAATAGATTGCAAAACAAATTACCTTAACTCGAGAGAAGTATTCCCTTGTTGAATTACGAAACTACTTTTCTAAGCTTCACATCCCCTTTAAATTTTCACACTTGTAGTTTTGAATGCCAGCGATCATAGGACTTAGGCCACGTTATGAAAGACTGTAGAAAAAAAACTAAAATCAGGGGCAGGATAGAGGGAGTTAAGTAACTGGGCAGTTTTAAGCTCATATGACCCTGGGAACTGGATCGACTTAACGACTTTGGCACAGCGTGAGTATTCACCTCCCATCAATGTGGCTTGGGTTTGAATTACAGAGTTGGTGTCACGTGGGCAGTGACAAACCTGAATAAGGCAATGAACAGGCAGAGAGTAATGAGCTCCAGGTGCAGGCTCATGATATCACTGCAACAACGTTTAGAGGAGTCAATGAACATCTTTTGGCTTTAAGCTAAGGCAATTTTGTATTCAGTTTAAAGACACGTTTTTCAAACTAAATTGAAAAGGAGAATAAACGGAGCCTTCTTTGAACGCAAATTAAAAAATCTTAACTATTAGGCTTAATTATTAGCTCTGTTTTTCTAATGTGATATTCCTTGGAATTGGAGGTCATTTCAAAAGTTCGCGTTTAGCACTGCCTATCAATTTGAGCGCTCTTATGGATTTTTTCTTCAAGTTATTTCCGTTTTCTTTTCCCCATTTTGTCATTTGTTAAAGAACCACTTTTTGGTTCTCTGAATAAACTAAGCATACTAAGCGTTTATGAACAAGTTTTCATTTTAAAGTCAATTTTTAAGTCAAAGTAATCAACCAAATAGAAGGTGCCTAAGGGAGTATTGCGGTCAAACGCCACATTTAAAAGAAGTTTCAGCTCCCAAACTTTTTTATCTCGATACCAGACCGTTTCCTACCAATCCAAGGTACTCATGTGCCCGATAGCAGACAAACTGGTTTTGTGTATATACTTTTTTCCATCTTTCATTTCTTTCACAAGTCACACTCTTTTTCACACAAATCCGACCAGAATGCCCCCTCATAAAAAGAATGGACAAAATGGTCAAATTTGCAGCGATTAAGAACATTTAGACCTTTTACCTAGGGACGTTGTTGTAACCTTGCTTGTCTTGTGTCCAAGGTGCATCATGGCGTGAGTGGATTCGTCAAAAACACCAAAGGTGAGCCTCTCTCTGATGCAACTATAAGCGTCGCTGATCGTCGCCATGACGTCACTTCCTTCAAGGATGGAGACTACTGGCGCTTGCTTGTACCAGGTTCCTACGAAATCACGGCCACAGCAAACGGCTACCAGCCTCAAACGCGACTAGTGGAGTTACACGCTTCAGAAGGAAAGGTAGTTAACTTCACACTAAAGCCTAACAGGGAGGATGAAACACAACTATCATTTGTGTCCAACGAAGATGACTTGCTGGACAGGGTCATGGTGAGTTTTCCCATCTGTTGAGCCAGTACAGCTGTTTCACAACAAAAAATAATAATAATAAAATATAAGCGGCAAAATGATCCTTACAGCAATAGAAGAAAGTCGAAAGCAAATTTAGTTGTAGCTTCCGCCTTTCTTCTACTGTTGTGTAAAGTATTATTTTGCCATTTTTCATTTATGTTGTCAAGTATCTTACTGATCCAGGTCTACAACAGATCTAGCACGTCACAACGATTTTTAACAGTCGTATGTTTTTAATTAAGAACCACCACCCGTCTAACGCTAGCATGTTCTCCTCATCCCTTTGGGAACTGCTTTGTGATAATTAATTCTCGAACCCAGAGCTACCCGTCCCTTTGACATCGCGGGACCTTAAAGAAGTAACATAAAGAAATAACCTTTGAATCTTAAAGTCTGCAGGATATGAGAACAAGAAAACCTGTGGCTTATCAAAGACAGACCCTTACAAGCTGGAGTTATACAGTTGTGGGCACCTAGTTTCACGGATTTTTTCTGCTTGGTATTACTGATAAATCTATTTTGCGTGATCTGTTTTGGAAATTCCAAAAAATACCTATAACAAAAATGATAACCTGCAGCAGAAATTTCATACCAAACGGTAGATGCTAGAATTAAACTTGTGAATTCTCCTCCAGCCCTTGCATTTTCAGTATTTTGCAATACAGTAATAAATGGCATGCGTTTTATAAGATTGCGTTACCTGTATATTTGCGTGACCACTTGTCGAAAGTTGATCTCAAGCTAAACGCCCGGGATTAAAGGCCGAGTTCTCTTGTAAATCAAGTCGTATGCATTTTATTCAAGACTAAGTTTATTTTCACCGCTAAATGTTTTGATTCGCCACAATTAACCTAGTGTAGCTTCTAGCATTTTTTCTCCCTCCTTATCTGAGCTAGATTTCAAAAGGTATATTCTCTGTGAGCGTAGTGACAGATGTTTTAATTACACGGTCATAACAAATAAACTCGTAGTTATATGTGTAATTTACTTTCCTTTTTTATCCAGAAAGGCTACAAAAAGCCTATGGAACTCCAAGGCCCATTTATCAGTTGCCAGCATTTGGATAAGCCACTTCTCTTTGAGGAAAATGTTATTTCTCGAAGGGTCCCCTAAAACTTCCAAATAAGCGTGGTGGAGACATTGCAATAACCTAGCCCCGTTCCCAAGAAAACCACGGTCAAAACATAAGCCCTCTCCCGTCCCCACCCCCATAGGGTATCGATTGAGCAACCAACCAATCATCATTACCTTGAACAACCTACTAGGCCCAGAAGGTTGTAGAACTAAAAGACGGTGCCCTGCAGGGCCGTCGTAACGATTGGCAAGGAAACAAGGTACTAAAATAGGGCTTTTGATGTAATAGGCTGGTGGCTACGTAACAGACGAAACCATGGATCCAAGGGAGCGCATTGTAAAACCAAGTCAGAATGACAGAGAGGAGAAATCGCAAGATAAACTCGTGCTACATCCTGGGATGAACGACAGGTATTTAGCTGTTCAATAAAAGGCGTGACTATTCTGCACTGGGTTGCGGGGTCCCAAGATGCACCTTTCATTTTGTAATTTCACAAAGTTTCATTTTAGAGATTTGTTTCTTTCGAGAAACGTAAATTTGAAAAGGAAAAACTTCTATAGACGATTATAAGTGTGATCGGGGGTGAACGCTAGTACGGATATATTGGAACTCCACATATATTTCGGAGATTCAAATTCTAGAAGCTGTACTTCCTTTAAAATTTTGGGAATATGTATTAAGAAAGTGCACATTTTGGAGCAGTGTTTCTTAAGGACACAAATAGCGGGTGCGAACGTGGCCACTTCAAATCATTTTTTTGCTTTTTGTCCTTGCTTCTACCAAGAGCTAGGCTATCTCTTGAGGATCAACTTCTTGAGGACGAAACTGCACGAGATGGTGGATCAACTGAGCCTATTAAAATAGAAGAATCGTCTGGTGAAGGAGGAGGGAGTGGTGACGAGAACTCATCACATGACAAGCAGGAAGTGGTGTCCAGGTCTCCCACTCCCCAAACGCCAATTAAACGAAAAACAAAAGAACTGCGTAATAACACTAAGAAATCCCCTGTTCTGAAATCCAAGCCGCACAATGTTATCCAAAAGAAGCCACCTCAAATAACAAAGAAGGCCGCACCCGTTAAACTGTCTGCGACTGACAAGCGATTCTCCAAGCTGATTGGCTCGAGTGTTGCCTGCCGCCTGGCCGGCAAACAGGGTTTGAAAACTGGGAACCTGAGATGGGTGGGGCACTTGCCTCAACTGCCGCTTGATGATGCACACCTCATAGCTGGAGTGGAGTTGTTGACCGATCATAAATTGGGAACTGATGGGACATACCGGGGGGTACGCTACTTCAACAGTCCTCCAAAGCGAGGCTACTTCTTTAGACTCAAAGACTGCAAAGCTATTAAACATTAAATCCGTCCAACTCATGGACAGTACTCAGAGATGAAATTTGCCAATATTTTTGTTTTGGCGTATTTTGAATAAGCCACCCGTTATATTTATCGATAAATATGTCATTTAAAACTACACCAAAGAAAGAAGCAATTAGGATTCAATAAGTCGTTTGAGTATGTTTTGAATCAGTATGGTGTAAACGTTACCATATAAGGGTCGTCCAGTAAAATATTCACAGAAGGCCTTAATTTAATGATAAGTCTACAAAGTGTGTTGAGAAGTATCTGTGGTTAAGAAATAGATTTTACGAGCAGGACTTTCCTGTGGTACTGTTTATTACGTTGTGGAAAGTGGTTTAACCTTTTGAGTGGGCGATGTCGCAGCTCTTACAAGGTCTTCTCTGATTTGCTGAGAAAACAATACACCAAACAACAAAACAATGGACCCTAGCCCCGAAAACAATAGAGCTGCGTGATACCAAGGTCCAATGAAATTAGAGGTTGTCAAGAGCTGCGGGGCTACTCTTTTGAGTCTGTTACTCAGTAAAAGAGATACCATTTAAATAAAAGCCATCTTGCTAATGGAAATTGCAAGCACTTTTCAATCACTTTTTACATGGGCACTACCGTGCAGCTGGGAAAGTAAAAGATAAACGGGCGAAGAGATAGCCCTTGAAAAATGCCCAACCAAAAACGCTTGCTACTCGATTAATTTTGGGATACTGCTGACTAAAACGTTTTTAAGACAATTGTTTGGAAAAAACTTCATGTTCAACAGAAAACTCACTGACAAATTGGAATTGGAATTGGAATAAATTGGAATTTTGCAGTGACATCTCCACAGAGTGGCTTTTCGTCCACTGATTCCAGATCGAATTTGGAAATGTTGGTTTTTGTGGAGGGAGGAAAACCGGAAAACCCGGAGAAAAACCCTCGGAGCAAGGACGAGAACCAAGAACAAACTCAGCCCACATATGACCCCGGGACTGGGAATCGAACCCACTCACCACTGCGCCATCCCTGCTCCCCACTCCCCACCAATCACTAAATGGTCTTTCCTCTGAATCTCTGAGATCAAAGTTTATCGACTGTGGTAAAATTTCATCTTTAATACTAAGGAATTCCGGCGACAAGCTAGCTATTCCACTTCCCCGCACCAACTTAAAAAAAACCGCTTCAGCTGCATGGTTGCAGTGCTGTGGGATAGTCTACCTGTCAAGTGACCACTAACCCTGTAAAAATGCGTCTTTAGTAGTTTTATCCAGCTGCCTTTGTGAATTCGAAACTGGACTATTATTATTTCTATTGTGATAATTGTAAAGGCCTGATGTTTTGTTGTCAAAATGTTTAGTGGCTGGCAAACGTGTAGTATAGCATATAAAGACTCGTGAAAAAAGTGCCAACCACCCAAACTAAGTCAACAAAAATGGCTCAAGGATGTCAACCCTGTAACAGCAAATGACATTTTTAAATAGAGAGCGGCTTGGCTTTCCAGTTACCCTTCTACTGTTAAAAAGCTCGAATATTGTAGTTCTATCTCGTGTTTGCAATAGCAACTAAGAGATTATGTAAGCGGCTCGCCGCATTCAAAGTTTTGAGACGTGGTAAATTACCAGGTTTATCCAATGCAAAGAAAATAATGTTCCCTGAAAAGCTACAATGTTTAAATTTAACGTTATGTACAGTAAGAGAGACTTGTTTCACCCCGTATTCCATTTACAAGCTTTATAAATTTGTCGCTATTTATCGCGAGCAGACTGCGAATTTCTCGCGTGGGATCGCGCGCTGATCGCTTAGGATGGCGAAATAAAATACAACACTCTCCTTGCAGAAAAAATATTAAAACATTTTTTCTATTAAAACAACAAACAAACAAACAAACAAACAAGCAAAGACCATTAACAACCAGGAGATCTATCTCCAGTCCGTGGGACGGTTATTCATTTTAGTTTCTACCACCGTCTATCAACTAAAACTCCTTTGGAGAACTCGCACTTTCTGGTACCAGTTTTGGGGGGCCATTATAGCCTGGCGGTTAAGCGGTTTTGGCCCATTTTGGGGGTTGGTTGGCGGATAGATCCTCATTTTCGATTCGTAGCGGTTAACGGTTAAGAAATTATCCTGCGGTGGCGGAAAATCGTTACTTTTTCGCACGGTTTTCGGTTGAATGTTCTCCATTTTCAGGAGCGGGTTACAGTTTAATGTTTTATAAATTCAGCCCGAGCCTCCCTTAGTACCTCAATAAATAGTAATCCTCTACGGCACTCCAGGATGTGAAACTTTCTCCCGTCCCTCCCGCTGGGAGGAGAAAATTTGCCGCCAGGCAAGGACACGAAGCGGAGAGGACATTTACCACCAAACGTCCTTTGGAAGGCAAACGAATAATTGGTTGTGGTTTAAGGCTTTTAACGAGGTCTTAGAGAAAGCCAAAAATGCATGTGCGTTGGCCTGTGTTCGCGTTAAGTTAGAACCACTTACGACAAGAATATCACTGGGTGAAATGCCGTATTTAAGTGATCTTAAATGTGGATTAACCATATCGTAAACATAGGTTTAATAAATTTAAGTTCAAGTCATCTAAATCCAACGTTAAGTTACCATTTAAAGATAAGCGCGTGTAAAACACGTGTTTAAGATCTTCAAGTTCTCATTAAAGAAGTCTAAAACATTTGTATCAGCTCCGTTTAATCGGCATTAAACGCATCTGAAACCAATATTTAAATTATCGTGTTTGAAACGAATGTTCGGTTCAGTTTTGTTTAATCTGCATTTAACTCACCTAAAGCAAATGTTCAAGGTGTGTTAAATCTACATTGGCAGTGGAGACAGTGGAAACCATGGACAGCTGTTTCGTCCTTGTTAGGACTCATCAGCATGGCATAGCCCCTAGGCAGAGAGCTGGACAAAGTCACAACGTATCATCTGCAGGGCCGTAGCCAGACTTTTGTGATAACCGAGGGAATTGCGAAAGCGCCAAAGGAGCAAGCTTTTAGGGAGGTCTGGGGACATGCTCCACCAGAAAATTTCGAAATCTAGACGCTCGGAAATGCCATTTTTAGCGTTTTCTTGGTGGAATTTTCCCCCAAACACAATCAAAATTCAAACTAACTTTAAAAGCATTTAAGTTTGTTATCAGTTCTTCTCTTAAAAATTTCCACAGTTTCATTCAGAAATGAAATTTTAAAAGCTCTGAAATGTTATTTCAGCATTCGTGACGAAAAAATATCAATCTCGTTCAAGTCTACCAGTTTAAGTGTACTAGTGCTAAAGTGTACTCTCTGCCTCGCTTTTATTTGGAGAAAGCTAAAGCAATTCTCCTATGACCACTGGTGTCCCATTTTTGCAATATTTTTAACGGCTCTGGAGTAATGTCGTGAACGTGTGCAAGGGCAAGACCTCTCAGGCGGTCTGTGCCCTTTGTTGATTTTGACCACGTCTTAAATCGGTAACGAGGCTGGAGGCTGCGGTATACGCTGACTCACTGGACTGGTGGGCTCGCGACCAGCGCATAAGTGAAGTATTAGCTGAGGGTATCACACCTTAGGGTGCCGTTGGCGTGGTTTACTGCCAGAAACATGTTCTATTATTAAATAATTTATTTTTAAAAAAAGTTTTTAAAAACAAGGGAAGAGTCTTACCGAGGTAACTGCCTCGGTTGCCTCAATACTGGCTACGGGCCTGATCTGCACATTAATGCCGAGACGAATGCAAAGCTCTCCTTTAAGCGCCAGCTCCACCGTAAACAAGTGGCCTACGGTACCCAAATTCTGCAAGCTTAATTACAAGTGCTCAGTTGCATTTCTGTGTTTGTTTGGACTCATACGCCTAAGCTTATGCTCGTATAACTGGTGAAAACTAGGGAAACCAAAACCAAAATAAAGATCACGTAACTTTATTGTCCTGGTGATGTAATTTGTTATGCAGATTCCGTCAGGTTGCATGTTGACACCATGTTACTGAAACCTCTTCATTGTCCTAGTGGTTTGGGCCCGAGCATGAGTCTCAGTAGCCAGTAGTCAGTGAATCGTCCTGGTGAGGGTGGAAGTGGGGTAAACGGTTCTGCTTTGGCTGATGTTTCAGTTGACAAACTGAGTGGAAGTCATCTTCAGAGTCAGTTTCATAATGTCATTGTCTCAGATCTCACCTGGACAATCACACAAGACTGAGTATTAAATGCTTACCAAGAAAAAAATGGGTCCCCTTGCGGACTTGGGATGAGCGTAAACTTTCGTGGCTTTAAATAAGCTCTGGCAATATTATAGACACAAAATTGTGCGATTGCCATTAAAAAGTTAGAAAATACGATTGTTAACATGGTTTTCAGAGTTCATTCCCGCCAAAACATTTCGACACGTCACAAGTGTGTCGGGACGTGTTGGTTAACTAGGCCTAGCAACAAAAATCCCAAAAAATGGCCAAAAAATCTTTCTGGAATTTCCCCCAAAATGTTCTAAAAATCTCCGGATTCACCTCAAAAAATCTCATAAAACTCCTAAAAATCTCTAAAAATCCTATAATATTAAAAAAAACTGGGTGACCTGTGGTGAAAATTCTATGGCTTTGGTAGGCTTTCTGCTAGCGCCCTCAGTCTCAGCCAAATCAACAAGGCGAACAAGCTCTGCTGAGCCCGCCATTTTAAACTCACTAACAACTGACGGATACTGTGAGGGGGGATCAAAACATTGCAAACAAAGGCAAAGTTTCAAGCTTTTTTGTAACAAATAAACAAAAAACCCTGAAAATATTCACCCAAATCTCTAAAAATCCCTCCAATTCTCTAAAAATCCTATAGTTTTCTAAAAGTCCCGTGAAGCTCTAAAAATCCAGAAAAAAGTCCGGATTTTTGTAGTAGACGTGCTTACTCAAACGTAATACGGTAGAATTTGGACAACTCCGAAACCGTAGTATCTCGAACTTCTCGCTAACTCAAATCGAAAGCATTTCCCTCATTGTTACTTTTATTTACACCGATAATTCGATACAGTAGAACCCCGGTAACTCGAACTCGGATAACTCGAATTCCCCGCTAACTCGAACTAAATTTCGTTTCCCTTGATCAAAATTTACCCCGATAACTCGAATTCTGGTTCTTGCAACTCACCACGGATGCCCTTTCAACTATCCAATTAGCTCTTATTGTCGTA